>JBBBVM010000810.1:600000-825844 GCA_037355625.1 Petunia x hybrida
TACAGCTCTTCTTCCTATCTCTCTCTCAAATAACTAGGTGTTTAGACTGTGGATAAAGGAGTTGATCCGTCAAGCACGTGACAACTACCGACGGCCAGTAATTCCAGCCACGGTTCAAGATCCTACCGCTTCCGCTTGCGAGAACAACAAGTAAGTTCTCGGTTTATGTTTAAACAATCTATTTAGTATAGACTTGTGATATATGCATGCATGTACTCCTTCAGCCCCATTTTGCTTCATTCTATAGTTTGAAGCGATAAAGCTGTGCTTCTAAGAACATTGCCTTCCAAAGAACGGTGCTTCTCTTTTACCAAATTGCTTTTGGATTAGCGAAAGTCTTTCAATGTTTTTTTCGTCCTATAACTACTGGGATGTTCAGATATTCATATATAGGAAATGATAAAAGCACGTTTCTTTGTTTGATCTACTTTTATGAATTGCTAATCTTGATATATTCCTACTCTAATTGGTAAGGGTAATCAACACATCTAGGTTTCCTATTTATCTCCACGTATTGTATGTGTAATAACTAATATCCCACATTTAATTCCTTATTATAAGCAGAACACCGTGTATTAAAGATCAAAAAGAGGAAAATAAACGTCAAAAGCCTAGGATTCATCGTGAAACTCACCTTCAGTTCTCTTTCTAATGCCATCTATTCCACCAAGAAGGAGTGCATTTATAATCCATGACCAAAGTCCTATAAAATATAAAAGCCCAAGTTGAATATACATAAGTAGTATTAGTCATGAGGCAGATATACATAAGCAGTATTAGCAACAAAGAGAACTTTATTGGTAATCCGAATCATTAAATAATTGGAACGGCTTTCGCCGCTTAAGTTAGTTAGATTTTCAATATACTCCATCCGTCTCAAATTATTTGTTCTCTTTATTTTTGCACGGCCCTTAAGAACTCACTAATGAAGGAGAATTATTGATTATTTTATCCACCTTATTATTCTTTCTTCAATAATGTTATCTCTAGTTCTACTTTCAAGAACAATAATTACTAAGGGTAAAATAGAAAAAAAAGTGAAATTTTACTTTGAACTCCTAGCTGGACAATTATTTTGAGACGACTACTTTTACTAAAAAGGATAAATATTTTGAGAGGGAGGGAGTATCCAAGAATTTAATCCTCTACGATTAAATAAATCAAATCAACAATAAAAGGCTTTTTAGCGAATTGATCAATTGATTTACCTTTAAAAACTGTTCTTTCAATAGTTTCTTCAACAATTGAATGTCCTGCAACATGGAAATAATTATTCTCGACACTGTATATGGATTATGGAAGAAATGAATGAAAATAAATTAGAACACAAAAGAATAAAAACAGAAACGTAGAAGAACGATCTGTTGGGTGAGTGGTGATGAGAAGATTGCAAAGGCTGCTATAAAACACTTTGAGAAGCTTTTCAACCTGCAACAGCCTATTCTAGATAACAGAATTCTAGACTGTATTCCTCATTGCATCACTGAGCTTGATAACGAGCTAATTTCTAGCATTCCAGAAGAAGAAGAGGTTAAAGAAGCTGTATTTAGTCTGAGTGCTAGCAGTAGTGCTGGACCTGATGGCTTCAACGGTAGTTTCTTTCACAACTGTTGGGACATCGTTAAAGAAGACATAATAGACTTTGTTCAGTTCTTTTTTAATGGAGGAAGCTTAACAAAATTTTTCACTCATACCCTTCTGGTCTTGATCCCAAAAGTGGAATCTCCATCAACTCTATCTGAACTCAGGCCTATCAGCTTGAGTAATTTCACAAGCAAGATCATAACCAAAATCATATCCAGGAGACTAAATCCTATGCTGGCCAACATGATATCAGAGAACCAAAGTGGTTTTTTGAAGGGTAGACTCATCACAGAGAATGTCCAACTAGCTCAGCAAATTGTCCACGCTATTCAGGAGAAGAATAAAAGTGGAAACATGGTGATGAAACTGGATATGGCCAAGGCATACGATAGAATGTCTTGGCCTTTCCTCATTGCAGTCCTGAGGAAATTTGGCTTTGCTGAGAAAACCACTGACATGATTGGGAGGATCATCTCTGGGATATGGTACTCAATTATTATTAATGGAACTAGGAATGGATTCTTCTCTTCTTCACAAGGACTAAAGCAAGGAGACCCCCTGTCCCTTTCTTTGTTTATTATTGGAGCAGAAGTATTATCAAGACTTCTCAACCAACTCAATCAAAGTGATAGTTTCATTCCTTTCTCTATGAGCTCTAGAGGCCCCATTATCAACCATCTAGCATATGCAGACGACTTAGTAATATTTAGTAGTGGCAATACTAAATCTATAAGGTCAATTATGAAGCAAGGTGGTATGAAAAGAATTCCGGTCAGAAGGTGAATAAGGAAAAAAGTTTTTTCCTTACTGCACCAAAAACTGGAGCCAACAGAATCAACAAAATTAGAGAAGCCACTGGGTTCTTGAACAAAGAGTTTCCATTCTACTACCTTGGATGCCCTATATATGTGGGGAGGAAAAAAGTTGAATATTTTGAAGGAATGATGACCAAGATTATCAAGAGGTTGAATGGTTGGCAGGGGAAAATGTTGTCTTTTGGAGGTAGAATGATCCTTATCAAACATGTCCTTCAGTCACTTCCAATATATACCTTCACAACATTAAACCCTCCTAAAAGCACTCTCAAGTTGATGGAGAAACACTTTGCTAGATTTTTGTGGGGATCAACCGGGGACAAACTCAATTATCAGTGGAGTTCTTGGGAAAATCTTTGTATCCCAAAGGAGGAGGGAGGAATTGGGATACGAAGAATGTCGGATATTTGTGAGACTCTAACTCTGAAGAGGTGGTGGAGATTCAGAACGCAATCATCACTTTGGGCCACCTTCACTAAAGCAAAATACTGTGTTAGAGCTCATCCAGTGGCCAAAGTGTGGGTATCAGGAAACTCACATAACTGGAAAAGTCTTATGCAAATTAAAAAGAAGGCAGAAAGCAATATGGTGTGGATTCTGGAAGATGGGGAATGTAGTTTTTGGTGGGACAATTGGTTAGGCAACGGGCCTCTAGCTTCGCTTTGTCCGAATTTTTATAGACCAGCCAGAACTAAAGTGAAGGACTTCATCAATGATAATGAATGGGATATTCAAAAGCTTAAGCAAACTCTACCAGAGTGTCTTGTACAACAAGTATCCAAAATCAAAATTGGAGAAGCAAACAAATCTGATTTTGTTGTGTGGAAACAAGCAGAGGATGGCTTGTTTACAAACAAATTTGCTTGGCAGACTATTAGAAATCATAGACAGGTAAATGTTTTCTATAGAAAGTTATGGAATTCATGTATACCTTTTAAAATCTCATTCTTATCTTGGAGATTATTGAAAGGAAAGCTACCATTTGATGACATCGTAGGTAGATTTGGAAATCACATAGTTTCTAAATGTTCTTGTTGTGATAGTCCTGAGTGTGAAACCATACAACATCTTTTTGTTGAAAGTGATGCTGCTCAGTTTCTTTGGTACAAGTTTGGCCATCCACTTGGTATCAAATATCAGAAAATTCATATGAGAGCACTCTTCAATAATTGGTGGCAAGCTGAATACAACAATTCTATCCACAAATTGGTTTTACGGATCACACCTATATTTATTGTTTGGGAGCTATGGAAGAGCAGATGTGCATGTAGGTATGGGAAGCAAAAAAAGTTTTACTTACCTAGCATGGAACATCAAATCTTATGGAACGTAAAAGCTGCAATATCCAGGGCCTTCCCTCGTTGTAAGTTGACTTGGCATTGGAGTAGAATCTGTGAAGAAGTTGAAAAACTTAAGCCAATTCGTATAAGCTCTTATGTCGCATGGGAGAATCCAGCCATGGGAGCGATAAAGATCAATACGGATGGGAGCTTCTTGAAGGAGAATGGTAAAGCTGGAATTGGGGGAATAGTTAGAAATGAACATGGAGAATTCATCTTTGCTTTTGCCATTCCTGTTGAATGCTCTAATCATAATATTGCTGAAGCCATGGCTGTTCAATATGGAGCAAAATGGTGTATTCTCAATGGGTACAATTTATGTACAATGGAGATGGATTCGCTAACAGTGGCCAACATGTTAAGAAGCAGGTACACTAACAATCTCTTTCTCAAAAATATCATTGAGAACACATCTCAGATTCTTGATCAAGGTACTGTCAGAATTTCACATTGCTATAGGGAAGCGAACCAAGTGGCTGACTATCTTTCAAAGCTAGCTACTCCACTGGATGAAGGAGCTCTATTTCACTCTTTCCAGGAGTTGCCAAGGAAAGCTAAAGGACCATTCTTGATGGATAAGTGGCAATTACCATGCATTCGAACGAAATATGATAGGGCCAATTTTTTTGTTAGTTAATTGTATAGATGCTTTCATAGACAACATAGTATTTGTTGTCTCCTTTTTGGACAGATTGTTCTAAATTAGTGTTGTATCCAGAGGTCAGGTCAAGCCCCCCTCTGCTTTGTGAAATTCATGATCTAATACAACACTCCAGGACAAAAAAAAAAGTATTACTCCACTAATAGAGAGCAAGAGCCATGAAATGTAGACAGTAAAGATAAAGCAATAATCATAATGGTAATTTAAACAATTAGAATATATATATCTATCTTCAATGTTAAATTAAAAAAAAATCAGTTTTCAGCTCCAATCCAAATTATAGATAAGTTTATGTGGGGCAAGCTAGATATAGTGTGGTTATTCACTTGACTATCTCACAGAATCTAATGCGATCTTTATCACGTTTGATCACTCTTAATATATGTTGTATGGATATGATGATTTGGTTATTCGCGTTACTATTGCATAGAAGCTAAGGTGAACTTTAGCATCTTTTGTTTGAATCAAATTTCAATTTCAGTACATATTCATATCAGAGTAAATTCAAAAGGTTTTCCTTAATAAACGGTTAGGTATTTTTTAAAATTCAAATTTATATGATGCAGATTTGGATAGGATATACCTGTCAATCGGGTCAGGACCGGGTCGGACCGGCCCGTTAAGAGTCGGCTCACCGGTTCCGATACCGGTCCGGTCCGGTCTAGGCCGTTACCGGTCCGGTCCAAACCGTTTTTTTTTTCAAGAATTCTAAGCCCGGCTCGGCTCTAGCCCATTAACCACCGGTCCGGCTCTTTTTTTTTTTTTCTCCTCATGTTTTAGCAAAGTCTCACTTTCTACTTGTAATGTGTCACTAGTTCCAAATGCTTTTTAAGTAGTACGCTTAAGTGGAGTTTTTAAAAAAGTAAAACATTAATATTTCAATAAATCTAGTAGGAGTGAGCAACATCCCCGTGCTTATTTGTTTCATACACTTTCTCTGCTATCTTGCCATTTTATTAAGTTGTTTGAATGATGCCATTTTCTATGCCTTAAATATTTCATCTTTATTTTGTTTCCTTGCAATTTCCATATGATATTTTTGCTGTTTTATCGATCTCATATGCTTACATGAAGCTGTTCCCAATTCCTTTCTTATGATTGCTTGAGAAAGCAGTTTAGAAGCTCCGATTCATGTAAGTATCTGCCGATACTAATAACATCGTTTTGCATGTTTCTTTCCCTTCCTATGGTTCTTGCTCATTTAGTGACAACCTCTCCAATGTGCACTCAAAATGACACAAGTTTGTTATTTAATTTGATAATTGGAATTTGAGAAGAACTTAAAAGTCCTAAATTTGTTACATTAAACCTTTAAATAACTACACCTTAAATTGCTTCTGCAACTCATGAAGCCGAAACATGAGTGGTGCAAATAAATGTGCCTTCGATTGATGAGTGAATTTTTACCTTTGTAATTTCCATGGAAAAGTGAAATCTCAAAGTAACTATCAATCCCTGTGTGAGAATGTCCGAGTTGCTCTGCCAACATCTCCACTAAGTCAATAAAAACTCCCATGTTCCTCTTATTCCTCTTAATCACGTCTCTTCTATATCTTCTTTTCAGCAGGTATAAGTTTATTTACAAATCAATATATCTGTGCGACAGCCCAAAAAAACAAAAAAAAAAGCATATATCAAAGAACTAACGAGACGTCATTTATCAACATGTAAAAGCTTTTCTTTTTTTTTTTATGCCAGAAAAAGCTTATTAAAGAGTAATGAGTACATAGTTCTCGAGTATTTCGATATATTTCTTTAGGGTTGTGTTATAAGTTATGCTTACAACTACCTTTTTCAGGTTTGATGATAAAGATATTCAACTAACCATGCATAATCCTCATGCATAACTATGAACAATGCTGGCAAGTATTACATCTTAAAATTCTGAAAGATAAATTAAAGCATACGTTATTAGAAGGAAATTTGACTATGAAAGTTGATCTTCGTATGCTACGGTTAAAACAGTAATTAACATTTCTAGCTTTTATTTCTTTTTTATTTAATATGGATGTATTTTGTTCACTTTGTAGCGTGTATAGGTGTCACATAACTAATACTAAGGTGAGAGTTAATTCTATGGAGGCATTATATGGTGACTGTGGAGTGACAATATCAATCATTTTGAAAACTGAAGTCTATGATCAAGTATTTATTATGTTATTATAAAAATTATATCGGTAATTATTTAGTAATGTTTCAATTTTATTTTTAATGAACGCGCGAGCATGGTAATGTTCACTAGTTTACTATCTATTTTGGAGTTTTTGATGGGCATAAGGCATGCATGACTTACGCTAAGAGATTATATTGGATGACAATAGTAATCGACGTGGGAGATTCCAAATATACAATAGACGATTTCAAATATATATAGGCGATCTTAAACATAATGTAGGCAATTATGTTCATTCTGATGATCTTATTATTTCGTCGTACGTATTTTAATTATTTTAGATATTTACTTATTCTTCTATACATAATTTAGTATAAAAAAGTATATAAACAATAAGAAACAAAAAAGGAAATTGTCCATATACAGATTATATTATGAGAATAGATCATACTACATGAAGTGGATGGACAATATATATTACTACAACGTTAAAGCCGTTACAAATTAAATGAATAATCCTATTGTTTTTACTTTAGAACCTTCAAACTATTAAGATACGTATTATTTAAAAAGACTTATTCAAGCAGTTCGACGTTATATCTTCACATTATTATCAACAACTATTTCTTGGTTTGAACATTGCTTTTCATACTGTATTGGGCAAAAATCGACTCGCGGTGATTCGCCTCAGTCGTGCGACTCTTAGCCCACCGAACACGCGCCAACAAGGCAAGCGCCGAAGCGGTTAAGCAAATCGCCGAAGACATGGTGCCGAGGCCACTACCGAAGGCGAGCCGCAAGCTGAGCTTCGATCAGCGACTACCTCGGTCAAGCAACGGGGTCTGGCCACCGAGGTCAATTACTCACACCTCGGTGGATCCCCTCGGTTCAAGCGGCTTTGCAGCCCACTACTTCACCCCACTAACTCATCCATTTCATATCAGGATCGTGGGATGACATGGCAGCTGATGGTGGAGATCGTGGGCAAGACTGTTAGGCCTATAAATAGTAATTCATTTTGTAAAACGGGCATCCAGAAATACATACTGAAACTCTGCCCAAATTTGTACTCAACATTCAGATATTGAAATACAGCTATTTTCTCGCATTTACTTCTTTTTCACGCATTATTTCAACTTTGATACGAAGGATTGCTTGTATCCGAATCCAAATTTAATTTGTACACCTAAACTGATTTAGGCCCATACAAATTGGTGTCGTCTGTGGGGATATAAGCAGTAACGCTTTGTTCCAAAGTTCCACATCCGTTTTTTGTCAAGTGTTTTACGATTCAGCATCATGGTTGATAACGACAACAGTGGTAACAGTAGCGATCGGGTTGGCGTTCCGTTGAACCAACAACCTATCGCCCCAATGACGACTGAAGAATTCCAGATGTATGTCGTCACCACGCTAAGAGCTCTCCAAAGTAAACAGGATGAGCAAGCGAGTATTAACGCCGAACTCCGCGCCTCGTTGGAGGCGAGGAACAACGCTACCCCAAACAGCACCCAGCCTTCGGCTCCTGGTGGAGGCATCCCGCCCTTCGTTCCTCTGGGCGCGATAACAAGGGGACCTCCCAACGGGGCCACGTCTGGGGGCTCGGGGAATAACCCAACTGCCACACCACATTTCGGGACGGTTCCCACCGTGGCGGAGACAACGTCCTCGGTAGACGTTGAAAGAATGAGTAGAGAAATCGAGGCACGCATCGAGGCGCGCGTGGAAAAGCGCCTCGAAGGCGTGCCTGGGATAACGAAGGAGGAAGACGACCTCGACATCGATCAATACAGGGAGCAGCCCTACAAGCCCGAAGCGGCCCCAGCCCCAACTCCCCCGGGCTTCAAACTTATATTCCTGAAGAAATATGATGGGACAACCGATCCCAAAGATCACATAAGGGAGCATATGGCCATGGTGAAGAGCAACGACTTATCGGCTACGCAGCTCGAGTCGATATTCTTAAAGAAGTTTGGTCAATCGTTAGAGAAATGGGCTCTTCGGTGGTATCTGTGCTTACCAGCGGGGTCGATCTCCTCGTTTAAGGAAATGTCCAGCGCCTTTGTCAAGGCTCACACCGGGGCGCAAAAGATCCTCCAAAGGAAGGAGGATATATGTGAGGTGAAGCAGCGGCCCAGTGAGCCACTTAAAGAATTTCTTGAGCGATTCCACGCTGAACGCATGGAATTGCCTCGGATGGATGATACCTTGGCCATCATGGCGTTTGAAAAGGGTATCAATAGTCGAAATTCTGGCGCTGCCGCTGAATTGCGTAAAGAATTACAACAATATCAGGTCCTGACGTGGGAGGATCTGCATAGACGCACTTACTCTAAAATCAGATTGGAGGAAGCTGAGTTAAAGAACCAAGGTTATCAGCAATATAACCGAGGTGAATCTTCAAATCGCGCCGAGGCGCCACGAAGCAATTCGAAGGGGAGGTATGAACCTTACACTTCGACGAGGCAGCATGTCAGCCAGTGGTTGGGAAACACCCTCGGCAATTCGTTCCCAGCCTCTCATATAAGCCAAAGGCTCGGGGGGAAAGTTCAACCCAACGTGAACCAAAGGAACCCCTCGAGCTTTGCTTCGGTCCCTAAAAAGGATCTCCCTCGGATCCAAGATTATAACTTCAACATATTGATTTCGGAGTTGGTCGATGTCGTCAAGGGGACAGCCGGGGTAAGGGTTCCCAAAGATATGAGGACCCCGGCGGACAAAAGAGACCACAATCTGCGTTGCGAGTTCCACGCAGATTATGGCCACAGAACCGAGGACTGCAAAGCTTCGCGCCTCGAGGTTGCCCACCTACTAAAGAAAGGAGTCTTGGCCGAGTTCCTCACTGACAAGGGGAAAGACAATTTCTCCAAAAACCGGGGTGATGGGCAACCACCTCGGGCTCCGCCCCCGGAGAGAGTAGTGAATGTCATTACCGGGGGGTCAGAGGTAAACGACGTGAACTTCGTCGCGGCCAAGAAATTCGCCAAGCTCTCCATCACCATGGAGAAGAGAACCTGAGTTGGAGGTTCGGGCAAAGACATTGTTTTTGACGAGGATGACTGTGATGGGATGATATTCCCCCATCACGATGCACTTGTCATCATGTTACGAATCAACGACTCTGATATCAAAAGAGTCTTGATCGACCCCGGGAGCTCAGTAAATATAATCAGCTACGGGGCTGTTAAGAAAATGTGGCTGAAAGGGGAAATCGTTCCCAAATCAACAGTGTTAGCAGGCTTCAACAACTCCACGGAGAAAACGTTGGGTGAGATCACACTCAAGACGTTCGCCGAGGGGATTACTAAAGAAACACTGTTCCAAGTCATGCCCGAGGATCTAGCTTACAATGTGATCCTCGGAAGACCATGGATCCACTCCATGGAAGCTGTTCCCTCCACCTTGCATCAAGTGATTAAATTCCCTACACCTTGGGGAGTTCGATCAATCAAAGGGGAGCAGCAAGTAGCAAGGGAATGTTACTCGGTTGCCTTAAAGAGTGGAGTCGCCCCGAGCGGGCCAAAGAAATAGCAACCAACGCAGCCGGGGTCAAACTAGGCGAGCCTCCAAAGCGAAATAGAAAAGATCCCGGCATGCGTACAAGAGCCTCGGAAACAAAAAGCTGAGGACTCTACCATCGAGGAGCTGGATTCTTTCACCTTATTGAAAGATTTCCCAGAGAGAAAGGTATACATTGGCTCGGAGTTGGACCCGGAGTCAAAAAAGGCGATTATCGAAGTTTTAAAGTCCAACAACGATTTTTTTGCCTGGTCTCATTCAGACATGACGGGTATCAATCCGGAGATCATGACTCACAAGCTGAATGTGGATCCAAAGTTCACCCCGGTGAAGCAGAAGAAAAGACCTCACGCCGGGGTAAAAAAGAAGGCAATCGAGGATGAAACCGCGAAGTTACAAGAAAATGGTTTCATAAGAGAGGTGAAATACCCCGAATGGTTGGCAAATGTGGTAGTCGTGCCGAAGAAGAATGGCAAGTGGAGAATGTGCGCAGATTACACTGACTTAAACAAAGCTTTCCCCAAAGACTCATACCCATTGCCGCAAATTGACAGGTTAATAGACTCCACGGCTGGACACAAACTATTGACCTTCTTGGATGCATATTCGCGCTATAATCAGATCCTCATGGACCCGAAGGACGAAGAGAAGACCTCGTTTATCACCGACCGAGGTACCTTTTGCTATAAAGTGATGCCCTTCGAGTTGAAGAACGCCGGGGCGACCTACCAAAGGCTGGTATGTCGCATGTTTAAAGAATATATTGGAAAGTCTATGGAGGTCTACATAGACGACATGCTCATCAAATCGATCCAAATGGAGGACCATTTGAATCATCTGAGGGAAGCCTTTGCTGTGTTGAGACAATATGGCATGAAGTTGAATCCTGAGAAGTGCGCCTTCGGCGTTGGATCGGGCAAATTCTTGGGATTCATTGTCTCCGAACGAGGCATCAAGGCTAACCCTGACAAAATCAGAGCTATTGAAGAGATCCCCGAGGAGCTAACCGGGGTGAAGGAAGTTCAACGCTTGACTGGCCGAGTCGCCGCCTTGAGTCGATTCATCTCAAGGTCCTCGGAGCGATGCCACAAGTTCTTCTCCGTTTTGAGAAAAAACAACCACTTCGAATGGACACCGGAGTGTAAACAAGCGTTGAAAGATTTGAAGTAATACTTGGCTAACGCACCGTTGCTTGCCAAGCCAAAAGAAGGTGAGACATTGCTAGTTTACTTGGTGGTGTCCGAGGTGTCTGTCAGTGCTGTACTGGTTCGGGAAGAAGATGGCAAACAACAGCCCATCTATTATGTGAGCAAGACACTCCTCGACGCCGAAACCAGGTATCCACACTTGGAAAAATTAGCACTTGCTTTACTTGTTACTTGCTCGGAAACTACGACCTTATTTTCAATGTCATCCAATAGCCGTAGTTTCAACCTTCCCTTTAAGAAATATATTGCATAAACTGGAGTTGTCGGGGAGGCTATCAAAATGGGCGGTAGAGTTAAGCGAGTATGACATCACCTATCAACCTCGGACTGCTATTAAGTCTCAGGTCTTGGCAGACTTCGTGGCCGATTTTAGTATTGGAATTTTGCCCGAGGCTGAAAAGGAAAACTCCATGGCTAAGGGAGCCACCCCGAGACTATGGATACTTCACACCGATGGGGCGACAAACTCCAAAGGTTCGGGGTTAGGCATAGTCTTGAGAGCACCCACCGGGGAGAAATTCAGGCACTCGGTTCGGTTCAAGAAAGTGACCAACAATGAGGTAGAATATGAGGCAGCTTTGGCAGGTTTGGAGCTGGCTAAGGAAATGGGGGTTGAAAGAATCGAATTGAGGTGTGACTCACAGTTGGTAGTGAACCAAGTCCTCAGTGATTATACGGCTCGTGAGCCCAGAATGCAATTATACTTGGACCGGGCACAAAGAATCTTGGCCCAATTCCAAGAATGGCAAGTTAAACAAGTGCCTCGGGAGGAAAACACCGAAGCTGATGCTTTGGCTAATCTGGGTTCGGCAATCGATGAAGCTCACTCGGGGACTGACTCGGTGGTTCGGTTGTTGTCCGCGCAAATGAGAGAGATGAAGCTGCAAGTCAATTCGGTGGACAACCGATGGGATTGGCGAAGTAAACTCATCTCTTACTTCGACTCGGGGACTGTCCCCCAAGATAAAAAAGAAGCGAAGAAGCTAAGAACCCAAGCGGCCTCGTATCACATGATCGAGGGTAATCTCTACAAGAGGTTATATTGCGGTCCAATGGCCAAATGTTTGGGTCCCGATGAGGCAAGGTATGTGATGGCCGAAGTGCACGAAGGCGAGTGTGGCAACCACTCGGGGGGAAAGTCCTTAGTGCATAAGTTATTGAGAGCTGGGTATTATTGGCCCACAATCAGTGCCGATGTGAAGGCCTTCGTGCAGAAGTGTGACAAGTGCCAACGCCACGGGCGGATGATCCACCAACAGGCCGAGCCTCTACACTCGGTGGTATCACCATGGCCCTTCATGAAATGGGGGATGGACGTTGTTGGACCGTTACCCAAGGGAAAATGTGGTGTTCGTTTCATCTTAGTGTTAACTGATTACTTCATAAAATGGGTGGAAGCGGCGGCTCTCACCGAGCTAAAGCAAAAGCAAGTAATCGACTTCATAAAAAAGAACATCATCTACAGGTTCGGCGTCCCAAGAGAAATCTCTTGTGACAACGGCAAACAATTCATGGGGGAGGCTATCACTGACTTTTTCAAACAGTAGGGGATCAAAAGAATAGCCCCGACTCCCTATCACCCAAGTGCTAATGGCCAAGCTGAGTCTTCAAACAGGATCATGATTGAAAATTTGAAGAAGCGACTCGATGAGAAGAAAGGTCCTTGGCCCGAAGAGTTGCCCGGGGTGCTATGGGCCATGCGAACAACGGAGAAAAACAGCACCGGTGAGACCCCTTTTTCACTGGCTTATGGCATGGACTCTCTCATCCCCGTAGAAGTGGGCGAACCAAGTCTTCGGTACGCCCATACAGCTGAGGACGCTAACCAGGAAGCAATGCGTATCGAATTAGATTTGCTCGAAGAGAAAAGGGAGTTAGCTTTGGTTCGGCTAGTTGCCCAAAAAAGGCAAATCGAGGCTTAACTCAACAGGAAAGCTAAATTATGAGACTTCAAGGTGGGAGATTATGTGTTGAAGACTGTGAACCAATCAACAAAGGAGGATAATGGGGGAAATCTTATTGCAAATTTGGAAGGACCCTATAGGGTCAAAGCAATCGTTGGAAAATGCTCTTATCAAATCGAGTCTCTTTAAGGAGAACCCGAACCTCTGAATTGGAACATCTCCCATCTGAAGCGATACTACTTTTAGCCGAGGTAAATATCTTTCAATTCTTTTTAAATTAAACAGCCCTGAGCCGAACAACGGTCCCACGGCATCAATAGAAAATGTGCTAACTTACTCCTCGTTCCATCTTTTTGCTTGACCTTTTCAGGAAGCGAACCGAACCGACTCCAGTGCTCGGATCTTCATCAAGATTCACAACCGAACACTGGGGGGGAGTGAGAAGGGTTGATATCGAGGTCGACATCGAGCCTTCCAACCGAAGCTTATCTATCCGACAACCGGGGACTTACGCCCGAGGATTAGATTTAGTACATTGTAAATTAGCCCGGTAGCGGCATGATGTTAGTTTGCTTTTATTCGAAAATTCATTTTATGTACATAGCCAACTTTTGGCTCGTCGATATCAATATAATGGCTTCGATTACACTCATTTTATCTGTGTGAATCTTACATTCTGAAGCCGCACAATGCATCGACTCGAGGGCGAGACGTCGTCCTAAGTTCGCATCGATCAAATTATGTTTAAGTCTTGCAAGCAAAAATTAAAGTTTGCATCAAAGTATTCGGTATATGTAAAAAGCCATCACACGAAGTAAAGATGCAAGTATCTTCATTAAAAGCCCGAAGGCTGAATATTTACATTCGAAAATGACCCGAAGGTCCAAAATACAAGCTTAAAAGCCCGAAGGCTTACAAAAGAGATGCTAGAAGAAGTTAGGCCTCGGGAGAATCACCTCCATCATCAGAGCCCACTTCGGCATCCTCATCCTCTTCTTCATCTTCATCGCCACTCGAAGCTTCACTTGATGGGAGTTCATCAATGATCGCTTGAGCCTCCGCCGATTTCACTTCGGCTTTGGCAATCTCCTCATCTAAGTCAATCTCACCGGCGCGACATCGCTTGAGCAGTCTTAACCGAGACTTGATAATGGCCCATCGCTTGTCCAGCTCGGCCCTCTTGACCTTGAGTGCAGCCCTACTTTTTCGATCAGCGATCTCATCTCGGAGGGCTGCAATCTGAGCATCCTTGGCTGAAAGCTTGGAGTTCTCACTCTCCAGCTTCTTGATATGGAGCAGATGACTCTTCAACTGCTCGTGATGCTTTTTGGCCATATTTACAGCCTCGGCCTTTGTTCGGGACAACTCATTACCCAGCCTCGTGACTTCGTCCTCCAGCCTCAAGCGCTCGGCCTGGAAATCATCACTGAGGACCTTGATTTTAGCCTCAGAGTTCACCTCGGCTTCACGCAGGTCGAACTGGGACTTGGTTAAGTCAGCTTTCAGCGAAGCTATTTGGGCATTGGACTTATCCCTTTGCTGATCCCATATGCGAGCTACGCGCCGAACCTCGGCAGTCCTCGAGGACTCGACTTCGATGGCCTTCAATGATAAGATGAAGCTCTGAACAAAGATTAAACAACCGATATCAGCCACAAACCGAAGGTAAAGATGGGAAATTCTTAGTTTTAAGGATGGTGAAGCTTACCCTTACGACATTGGAGGCCAAGGTACTGTATAGCTGGCCGGAGGTGAACTCTTGCACAAGCTTGTCCTCGGTTGGCCCCAGCAAGGGCGTGAGGCTTAAGAGATCCTCGTCGCTATAGGCTAGCAAATTTGAGGAGACTGGAACCTCGAGCCTCCGATAAGACCCCACCGAGGACGAAATCCTTACGGGTTCGGAATGCGCCCTGACCGCCCCGGTGCCAGTCCCTTCTCTAAATGCAGCAGCGCCCGCCTCGGCGACTTTAGCCTTGCCCTTAGCTTTTGCCGCAGCTATGTCAGATTCAAGTTCCTGGCCCTCGAGATCAATGACGTCAACATCTCTTCGAGCCAAAGCCTTGGCAACTGCGTCATCAGGCTTGTCAACCAATCCTCGGCGCTTCTCAACCAATGCCTCGGGTTGACGAGGAACCTCCGCCTCGGTGCGAGGAGTCACCGAGCGGGAGGGCTTTTTAGAAGTTGCCCTCTTCCTCTTCACGCCTGCAACGAGGAAAGAAGTTAAAAAAAAATGGAAAGAGAACGATGCTTAATGATGTAAACCAAAGACGAAGATTACCTTTCGAAGTCCTTTGATCGGGGACTCCCTTCGTTGTTTTTGAAGACTTGGAAGCCTTCAACCCCTTATACTCCCCGACCACCGCAGCCAGATCATCGTCTGACTCGGTCTCCTCCTCATTCTTTTTCTTCTCTTCTTTCTTCTTCTTCTTACTCTTCTTGGTGTTGACGGCACGGTTTGGAAAACCTGACACCGAGGAAAGGGAAGTCAAAAAAATATAGTCAAAATCCCAAAACGGCCAACCTATCAAAACATTACCAAAAACTTACCGTGCCTCTTGCACTGCCAACCGAAGTCGGCAGCCATTTTCATCCACGTCCTTTCGGGACGTGTGCGAGCCTTGGTCATCGCCTTCACCCACTCAGTCAACCCCGCCGGGGGCACGATGTCCACCTTGTTGGCTGAAGAAATAACAAAGAAATGAAGTCAATAAAGTATGGACAAACCGCCGAGGAGCAGGATGTGAAAGGAGAAATACTTACGTGTGTTGTTCCACCGTTCGGGGAAATTAGGTGATGTTTGGCATAATATGCCTATATTTCCTTAATATTTCCTCACGTTTTAGTACCTTATTCGCTTGTTTTGTAGTTTATGAATGCGGTTTTACACTGATTTTATGTCGTGCGTGTGTAGGTTGTTATGCAGTGTAATTGGAGCTTTTAAGAGCATGATTGAGCAAGAAAAGATTGGGTTTTGATTGAGGATTGGATCGAGCACACAAAGGCACGACACAAGCCGAGTTTTGGAGCGAAAAGAGCAGATTTTGGCTTGGCGCTTTGGCCCCCGCGCCGCGCCATCCATAGCGCAAGGGAAGCTGCGCGTTGCTAGGCGCGCCGCGGGCCAAAGGCACGAGGCCTGGTGACGTCTTCTGGTCATGTGCACGCTTTGAGGGGCGCGGGGCGCCCGCTATAGCGCCCCTTGTGCGCGATTTTACTCCCTATTCCTTCTAGTTTTGGGATTAACTTATTACCAAGGGTATGGAAACATTATAAATAGTTTATTACTTAGTTTTTGTAGGGGAGTTCAGACTTTGGAGCAAATTGGAGAGCTCATAACATCAAGACAAGGGTTTTTCTTCCTTCCATTAATTTATTTCATCATTATTTCATTATTACATCAATTCCTTGTGTTGTTATTATGAGTATGCGTAGCTAAATCTATCGTTCTAGGGTTAGAGTATTTCATGAAGGTTGATGTTTGAAGATTGATTTCCATTAATTGAATCCCATTACGGGTTACTTATTCTTTCTTGATTTCACTTGTGTAATTGTCAGGGCCCGATTATTACGCATTATCTATGGTTTTTAGATTGAACTCGAAAGAGGGAATTTAATTACGTAATAAGAAAGAATAGGACTAGTTTGTGAACCCGGGCATCGGGGAACCAATTTGTGAGTAGGATAGACATATACTTGCTCGCCTAGTTTAACTAATTACAGAATTCGTTAATGCATGCACGTGATTCAACCCATAGACATATAGGGATTGGAGTAGCCTGCATAGACCGTGAAGAACTGAAAGGTTTTCACGGGTACATTTAATCTGTTAGTTAGTAACCCGGGATTTAAGAAGTGGAATCAATTGGATAACTCAACTGGATTGTTCGTAACTCTGACCCTGGACCGTTTCCTTATTACTGATAACAACCAAGTTTTGCTCCATTGCTTGAATTCACTTTTACTATTTAATCACTATTCTTTAGTTAATAAATCCTCACTATTGGAAAAAGATCCCTGAATAGTTTATATAAATTGTTTGCTAGAATTCAGTCTGCATAGTCCTCGTGGGAACGATACTCATCTTATCACTTTATTACTTGTCGACCACGTATACTTGCGTGTGCGTTTGGGAGCAACAAGTTTTTGGCGCCGTTGCCGGGGACTAATTTTTGACTGATTTCTTTTTGAACAGTTTATTAATTTCTATTCAGGTTTAATTTTGTTTGGAGTTTTGTGCTGTTTCAGGTATTAGGTCCTGCTTGATCTTTACCTACAGGAATGGCAGAAGAACGAGCTTTAGCTGTGCGAGATGTCGCTCTCCCCAGCCTGGATGGAGTAGCTTCAAGCATAGTTAAGCCAAGAATTACTGGAAACTTTGAGATTAAGTCCGGTATGATACAACTGTTACATACGACTGGACAATTTGGTGGATTGCTTCATGAAGATCCGCAACAACATATCCAGAATTTCTTGGAGATCAGTGATACTTATACACCAACGGGAGTTCCTATTGATTATGTTCGCTTGACTTTGTTCCCGTTTTCACTGATTGGGGCAGCAAAGAGGTGGTTAAAGGCTGAAAAGTCTGGGTCTATCACCACTTGGAATGATTTGGCTAAGAAGTTCTTGGCTAAGTTTTATCCATCTGCCAAGACAGCCCGGGTGAGGAGTGAAATTATGTCCTTCAGACAGTTAGAAGGAGAGTCTTTGTATTCAGCCTGGGAGCGGTTTAAAGCTTTACTGAGAGAGTGTCCACACCATAACCAATCCAATGAGGTTCTTGCACATACTTTTGTGGAGGGGTTGACTGCGCACACTAAGATCGTGGTAGATGCTGCTGCTGGAGGTCAAGTACTGGCCTTAAATTTTGACCAGATCTATGAGTTGCTAGATAAATTTTCGCAGAGCAATCCCGACTGGCAGGGTGATGGTAGAGCTACTACGCAGAAAGCTGCAGGGGTACTTCAATTAGATGCAGTTTCAGAGCTACGGGCTAGGATGGATGCTATTTCCAATCAAATTAGCAAGCTAGTTCTGCAAAAGACTCAGCAACCAGTGGCTCCAGTGCAACAACTCCAGAGCTTTTGTGAGGTTTGTGGTCAAGACCATGCTACAGAGGTTTGCTCTTCTAACCCAGAGTCAGTTTATTACGTGGGTAATCAAAACAGGCTGCAGGGTCAAAATCAGTTTGGTAATGGTTATTATCATGGTAATATGAGAGCCCCGAATAATTACCACCCACTCCCAGCTCCACCACAGCAGGTTAGCAGTTCAGTTGAAGAGATGCTAAAGCAGATAATGGCGGGCCAGCAGAGAATGATAGCTGACACTGCAGCCCATGCACAGGCCATACAAGATCTTGCCAGTGCTCACAAGAACTTGGAGCACCAGTTGGGGCAGTTGGTGGGAGAAATAGGTACTGTTAAAAAAGAGCCTGAACAATGTCTTGCAGTGACTTTAATTGATGGTGGAGAGCTGATGACCAAGTCTGAGGAGAGAGCTGAAATTGAGAAAATTGAAAAAGTGGAGAAGATGAAGAAGAAAGAAGAGAGAAAGGAGGCACCTCGGCCACCTCCACCATTCCCGCAGAGGCTTATACAGTCGAAGGATTTGGCTCAGTATCAAAAATTTGTGAGTATGCTGAAAGAACTCCATGTTAATATTCCTTTGACTGATGTGTTTGAATTGATGCCATCCTTTGTGAAGTTCTTAAAAGAGATTCTAGTCAAGAGGAAAAAGCCTCAAGAGATAGATTCAGTTGAGTTAGTTGAGGAGTGTAGCACAATTTTGAGCCAGCTACCTCCAAAACTTCAAGATCCTGGGAAGTTTACTATTCCTTGTACCATTGGAGGGCATAGTATCACTGGTGCATTGTGTGATTTGGGTGCAAGCATAAATCTGATGCCTCTGTCTGTTTGCAAAAGGTTAGGGCTAGGAGCAATCAAGCCTTCTTCAGTTACTCTCAAGATGGCGGATGGATCACTCACTCACCCTGAGGGTAAGTTGGAGGATGTGTTGATAAAAGTTGGTAAATTTACATTCTCTGCTGATTTTGTAGTCCTAGATTATGAAGAGGACCGAGAAGCTCCAATTATTTTGGGGAGACCATTCTTGGTCACCTCGAAGGCAATTATTGACATGGAGCTGGGTGAGATGACTGTTAGAGCGCATGGTGAAAAGGTTACTTTCAAGGTGTATAATGAGAAGGAGCACATAGCTAAAATTGAAGAGTGCTCTATGATCGAATGTGTTAGTCAAGACCATGGAAGTACACCACATGTGAAGTTGAAGTTGGGGTCTCTCATAGAAAGGAAGAAAGCAAAAGTTCGGCGTAAGAAGAGAAGACGTAAATGCTGGAAGTGAGCTAAATGTGTCGTCGTGCCACGACGTTAACTAAGGCGCTTCTCGGGAGGCAACCCGAGTTTGTACTTGTATTATTTTATTTATAGTGTCACGTAGTTGTTGTTTTTCCTTGGATTGCAGGTTCATGTAATGTCGAGGCTAAGTGTGGGGTGTCCTCACCCTTGCCTAATGTTGATGACCTGATGAGGGAAGTCTGAGTACCTCATACTATATGAAAGCTTGGAGGATGCTAGCACCAAGGACTAGAATCTTCGGGGAAGTTTTCTTTACCTTGTACTTTCTTATTTTTATCACTGAGGACAGTGCTTAGTTTAAGTGTGGGGTGGGGAACTCTCCCTTATTTTTGAGGTTATGGATGCATGTACCCATAGGATTTTTCTTTTGTCACTTGACTTTATTTTGATTTGTTCCTTGCTTTAATATATGGAAAAATTGAAAAAAAAATTAGAAAACCAATGAAAAATTCCAAAAAGATTTTCTTTTTAGTCTTTATTAGTGGTACATGTCATCCACCCCGTGGTTTTTCTTATGACCTCGGTTCTTTTCCACGGGGAGACCTTTGAACCGGGTAGTTTTTATTTTTTTTAGGATTAGGATAGTTAGTGTAGATGACCCTAGACGAAAGGAATAGGTGGAATGCTAGGTGCCTTTGATTTGTTTGATACCGGTGGACTTGAATTGATTGCATGTGCTATTTGTGGTGTCCTTGAGTTTTAATTTTGATGCATGCCTAAAAAATTGGAACAACCCCCTTGAGATGCTTGAATCCGCTTGCTTGACTTGATTGTGAACCTTTGTGCATTAGTGCTTAAATTTCCACAAGTTGCATTCTAGAAGCTTAGTTGAGAGTTGTTGATGGAGCCTTTTTGTGTGGATCATGTGCAATGTGTGTTGTGAGGCATGTTCTTATTTACTCCATGTTGCATATTAATGTCTAGAACTTGCCCCGTGTGTGTGCAAAGCGAAATCCTAGGTTTGCTCTAGTTGGGAAATGATACAAGGCCTTCTTTTGATTTGCCTACCCTTACATATATACCTTGGAAAAAATTGTTGTTGTGATTTCTTTTTGATCCTTTTGTTGGTACCCACACCCCGAGCCTACCCATTTGTTCTAAATTGTCTCTTTTGGCCCTTTACTCCTTAAGCACTTTAGTGATATTGTGTGTTACTTTGGAGTTGTGGTTGGATGTTGGGAGGTTTTTGAGTGGAGCTAATGAAGGGGAATAATTGTGAAAATTGTGAAGTAGTAAAGCATTGGCAAGGTTGGAAGTTAATGAAATTGGAAAAAATGAAATGATAAGAAAAGAAAAAAAATAGCAAAGTTGAAAAGAAAAAATTGTGGAAAAAGGAAAAAAAGAAGAGAAAAAGATATCCATTCCTTGCTAGTGTGTGCGTAAAAGAAAAAATTGCTACTTGTGTGAAGGTGTATGTGTAGAAGTTGTTGATTTGGGTGGTTTGATGAGATTTGTGATTAATTTGAATGTGATGTATTAAAGTGCTTAGGGAGGTAGTCACTATTACCATATGTATCCTACCCGCCCCTTAGCCTACATTACGACCTTTCTAAAGTCCTAGTTAATCCCGATTGGAGTGAGCTTACATTAGTGGAGTCTTACACTACGGGCAAGCCTATGGTACATTGTGTGTGACATGTGAGATTTTCATGAGAGTGAGTGAATTCTTTCTATGCTATTGTCCCCATTCTATTCTTGATATTCATTGTTGTGTGTGACATTTGGGGGACACTCTCTTGTTTTATTTGGTGAGGGCACATGGTTTGCATGAAATAGGTAAAGTTGATGGTTCTTGGTTGAGTAGATAGGTGTGATTTTGTGGGATCATGGTTGCATTAAGTTGAGTTTGTGCACTTGAGTTATTTTGGGGTGGTTGTTCCCATAGTTTTGGTTTTGGTAAATTATTGGCATGTTGTGGATCCATAGTAGTCATGTGTGCATTGGTTCAATGGTCGGTATCAACCATGGTCATAGGCAGACCTGTTTTACCTAGGTTGGGAAGTGAGATGTGACTTGCTCGAGGGCGAGCAAAGGTTCAAGTGTGGGGTGGTGATGTTTGGCATAATATGCCTATATTTCCTTAATATTTCCTCACGTTTTAGTACCTTATTCGCTTGTTTTGTAGTTTATGAATGCGGTTTTACACTGATTTTATGTCGTGCGTGTGTAGGTTGTTATGCAGTGTAATTGGAGCTTTAAGAGCATGATTGAGCAAGAAAAGATTGGGTTTTGATTGAGGATTGGATCGAGCACACAAAGGCACGACACAAGCCGAGTTTTGGAGCGAAAAGAGCAGATTTTGGCTTGGCGCTTTGGCCCCCGCGCCGCGCCATCCATAGCGCAAGGGAAGCTGCGCGTTGCTAGGCGCGCCGCGGGCCAAAGGCACGAGGCCTGGTGACGTCTTCTGGTCATGTGCACGCTTTGAGGGGCGCGGGGCGCCCGCTATAGCGCCCCTTGTGCGCGATTTTACTCCCTATTCCTTCTAGTTTTGGGATTAACTTATTACCAAGGGTATGGAAACATTATAAATAGTTTATTACTTAGTTTTTGTAGGGGAGTTCAGACTTTGGAGCAAATTGGAGAGCTCATAACATCAAGACAAGGGTTTTTCTTCCTTCCATTAATTTATTTCATCATTATTTCATTATTACATCAATTCCTTGTGTTGTTATTATGAGTATGCGTAGCTAAATCTATCGTTCTAGGGTTAGAGTATTTCATGAAGGTTGATGTTTGAAGATTGATTTCCATTAATTGAATCCCATTACGGGTTACTTATTCTTTCTTGATTTCACTTGTGTAATTGTCAGGGCCCGATTATTACGCATTATCTATGGTTTTTAGATTGAACTCGAAAGAGGGAATTTAATTACGTAATAAGAAAGAATAGGACTAGTTTGTGAACCCGGGCATCGGGGAACCAATTTGTGAGTAGGATAGACATATACTTGCTCGCCTAGTTTAACTAATTACAGAATTCGTTAATGCATGCACGTGATTCAACCCATAGACATATAGGGATTGGAGTAGCCTGCATAGACCGTGAAGAACTGAAAGGTTTTCACGGGTACATTTAATCTGTTAGTTAGTAACCCGGGATTTAAGAAGTGGAATCAATTGGATAACTCAACTGGATTGTTCGTAACTCTGACCCTGGACCGTTTCCTTATTACTGATAACAACCAAGTTTTGCTCCATTGCTTGAATTCACTTTTACTATTTAATCACTATTCTTTAGTTAATAAATCCTCACTATTGGAAAAAGATCCCTGAATAGTTTATATAAATTGTTTGCTAGAATTCAGTCTGCATAGTCCTCGTGGGAACGATACTCATCTTATCACTTTATTACTTGTCGACCACGTATACTTGCGTGTGCGTTTGGGAGCAACAAGTTTTTGGCGCCGTTGCCGGGGACTAATTTTTGACTGATTTCTTTTTGAACAGTTTATTAATTTCTATTCAGGTTTAATTTTTGTTTGGAGTTTTGTGCTGTTTCAGGTATTAGGTCCTGCTTGATCTTTACCTACAGGAATGGCAGAAGAACGAGCTTTAGCTGTGCGAGATGTCGCTCTCCCCAGCCTGGATGGAGTAGCTTCAGTTCTCTTTCTAATGCCATCTATTCCACCAAGAAGGAGTGCATTTATAATCCATGACCAAAGTCCTATAAAATATAAAAACCCAAGTTGAATATACATAAGTAGTATTAGTCATGAGACATATACATAAGCAGTATTAGCAACAAAGAGAACTTTATTGGTAATCCGAATCATTAAATAATTGGAACGGCTTTCGCCGGTTAAGTTAGTTAGATTTTCAATATACTCCATCCGTCTCAAATTATTTGTCCTCTTTATTTTTGCACGGCCCTTAAGAACTCACTAATGAAGGGGGATTATTGATTATTTTATCCACCTTATTATTCTTTCTCCAATAATGTTATCTCTAGTTCTACTTTCAAGAACAATAATTACTAAGGGTAAAATAAAAAAAATAAAAAGAGAAATTTTACTTTGAACTCCTAACTGGACAATTATTTTGAAACGACTACTTTTACTAAAAAGGATAAATATTTTGAGAGGGAAGGAGTATCCAAGAATTTAATCCTCTACGATTAAATAAATCAAATCAACAATAAAAGGCTTTTTAGTGAATTGATCAATTGATTTACCTTTAAAAACTGTTCTTTCAATAGTTTATTCAACAATTGAATGTCCTGCAAGTCTGCAACATGGAAATAATTATTCTCGACACTGTATATGGATTATGGAAGAAATGAATGCACATAAATTAGAACACAAAAGAATAAAAACAGAAACGTAGAAGAACGATCTGTTAAGTATTACTCCACTAATAGAGAGCAAGAGCCATGAAATGTAGACAGTAAAGATAAAGCAATAATCATAATGGTAATTTAAACAATTAGAATATATATCTATCTTCAATGTTAAATTAAAAAAAAATCAGTTTTCAGCTCCAATCCAAATTATAGATAAGTTTATGTGGGGCAAGCTAGATATAGTGTGGTTATTCACTTGACTATCTCACCGAATCTAATGCGATCTTTATCACGTTTGATCACTCTTAATATATGTTGTATGGATATGATGATTTGTTTATTCGCGTTACTATTGCATAGAAGCTAAGGTGAACTTTAGCATCTTTTGTTTGAATCAAATTTCAACTTCAGTACATATTCATATCAGAGTAAATTCAAAAGGTTTTCCTTAATAAACGGTTTATCTAAGATAGGTATTTTTTAAAATTCAAATTTATATGATGCAGATTTGGATAGGATATACCTGTCAATCGGGCCAGGACCGGGTCGGACCGGCCCGTTAAGAGTCGGCTCACCGGTTTCGATACCGGTCCGGTCCGGTCTAGGCCGTTACCGGTCCGGTCCAAACCGGTTTTTTTTCAAGAATTCTAAGTCCGGCTCGGCTCTAGCCCATTAACCACCGGTCCGGCTCTTTTTTTTTTTTTTTCCTCATGTTTTAGCAAAGTCTCACTTTCTACTTTGTAATGTGTCACTAGTTCCAAATGCTTTTTAAGTACTAGTACACTTAAGTGAAGTGTTTTTAAAAAAGTAAAACATTAATATTTCAATAAATCTAGTAGGAGTGAGCAACATCCCCGTGCTTATTTGTTTCATACACTTTCTCTGCTATCTTGCCATTTTATTAAGTTGTTTGAATGATTCCATTTTCTATGCCTTAAATATTTCATCTTTATTTTGTTTCCTTGCAATTTCCATATGATATTTTTGCTGTTTTATCGATCTCATATGCTTACATGAAGCTGTTCCCAATTCCTTTCTTATGATTGCTTGAGAAAGCAGTTTAGAAGCTCCGATTCAGGTAAGTATCTGCCGATACTAATAATATTGTTTTGCATGTTTCTTTCCCTTCCTATGGTTCTTGCTCATTTAGTGACAACCTCTCCCATGTGCACTCAAAATGACACAAGTTTGTTATTTAATTTGATAATTGGAATTTGAGAAGAACTTAAAAGTCCTAAATTTGTTACATTAAACCTTTAAATAACTACACCTTAAATTGCTTCTGCAACTCATGAAGCCGAAACATGAGTGGTGCAAATAAATGTGCCTTCGATTGATGAGTGAATTTTTACCTTTGTAATTTCCATGGAAAAGTGAAATCTCAAAGTAACTATCAATCCCTGTGTGAGCATGTCCGAGTTGCTCTGCCAACATCTCCACTAAGTCAATAAAAACTCCCATGTTCCTCTTATTCCTCTTAATCACGTCTCTTCTATATCTTCTTTTCAGCAGGTATAAGTTTATTTACAAATCAATATATCTGTGCGACTGCCCCAAAAAAAAAAAAAAAAAAAAAGAGCATATATCAAAGAACTAACGAGACGTCATTTATCAACATGTAAAAGCTTTTCTTTTTTTTTTTATGCCAGAAAAAGCTTATTAAAGAGTAATGAGTACATAGTTCTCGAGTATTTCGATATATTTCTTTAGGTTTGTGTTATAAGTTATGCTTACAACTACCTTTTTCAGGTTTGATGATAAAGATATTCAACTAACCATGCATAATCCTCATGCATAACTATGAACAATGCTGGCAAGTATTACATCTTAAAATTCTGAAAGATAAATTAAAGCATACGTTATTAGAAGGAAATTTGACTATGAAAGTTGATCTTCGTATGCTACGGTTTAAAACAGTAATTAACATTTCTAGCTTTTATTTCTTTTTTATTTAATATGGATGTACTTTGTTCACTTTGTAGCGTGTATAGGTGTCACATAACTAATACTAAGGTGAGAGTTAATTCTATGGAGCCATTATATGGTGACTGTGGAGTGACAATATCAATCATTTTGAAAACTGAAGTCTATGATTAAGTATTTATTATGTTATTATAAAAATTATATCGGTAATTATTTAGTAATGTTTTCATTTTATTTTTAATGACCGCGCGAGCATGGTAATGTTCACTAGTTTACTATCTATTTTGGAGTTTTTGATGGGCATAAGGCATGCATGACTTACGCTAAGAGATTATATTGGATGACAATAGTAATCGACGTGGGAGATTCCAAATATACAATAGACGATTTCAAATATATATAGGCGATCTTAAACATAATGTAGGCAATTATGTTCATTTTGATGATCTTATTATTTCATCGTACGTATTTTAATTATTTTAGATATTTACTTATTCTTCTATACATAATTTAGTATAAAAAAGTATATAAACAATAAGAAACAAAAAAGGAAATTGTCCATATACAGATTATATTATGAGAATAGACCATACTACATGAAGTGGATGGACAATATATATTACTACAACGTTAAAGCCGTTACAAATTAAATGAATAATCCTATTGTTTTCACTTTAGAACCTTCCAACTATTAAGATACGTATTATTTAAAAAGACTTATTCAAGCAGTTCGACGTTATATCTTCACATTATTATCAGCAACTATTTCTTGGTTTGAACATTGCTTTTCATACAATATAAGCGACCATATTTATTGTTAAGGGTTTGAGGAACGTACACAACATAGACGATTCAACTTCTTAATATGAGAATATATAAAATTTCATTATTTATTAATATTAGTAACTGGCCGGGCGATTTTCAAATATACTTAGGAGATATTAGGCGATTTCGAACATAAATTGGTGAACATTATTTATTATTTAAATGGGAGGAAGAACCTCCTTCCATAGACCTCTAATCTTTCTTTTACTACTGCATAACAGTAACAGGCTTTTGAAGTCTCTTTGTGACTTTTGCTTTGAAGTTGTGATCGCATATACTATAGATACTACGATACCGTTCTCGGAACCGGACACGAAAAATCGAATTGAAAAAAAGATTGCTAGTTTCAGTTACCAAATTTTTATAGTGTTTAATACTCCACATAATTTGCAGCACGAAGTCAATAAAAATAAAAGGGTCGATGTCAGTTGTATGCTTAAAGTATTTAAAAGATTCTGTTAAGCAACATAGGGTTCATTCAAGAGCCCTCCAGATTCTTATCTTTTGTATTCTGTAAACCCGGGGAATCCTAGTTTCTATCTACAACATTTTTCCTTATTTGAAATCTTACGTGTAATAGTCTTTTGGTTGGACAGACAAATTTTATTAAACTACGTAATACTTAAGAGGCATCATTACATAGATAGGTCACAAATGTTGGCCTCGCATGGAGAGAACCAAACATCAACAGCAAATAAACTAGACCTGCAAAATAAACACCAGCTGATAAGAAAGAAAGAGAAGTCACTAACCCCCCCTCCCCCCAAACACACACACACTTCATGGAGATCTCATAGTTTCAGCAATTTTCAAACATAAGACAGCATCTAAGCAGACATTCAATACTTGCTGCTTATTCAATACATCAATGTTGTGCAAATCATTGAGCTGATCTTTGGCTTCCTCAGTTGTCAATTCGGCGGGAAATGAGTAACAGTCCTCGCCGAATATGATTCTGGAAAGTTCATTCTTAGAGGTGTTCTCTCTGATGTTGGGGTAGGTTTTGGAAGCTAGAGTCCTTATGTCATGAGTTTCTATGGCATTAGTTTCTACTTTCTCAGGGTTGATACGCAAGTGGTGATGCCCAACTAGCAAGGCTTTATATTCCTCCTTGATATTTAACCCAACAAACACATATTGTTTCGGTGAGTCGTTGAGCAAGTGATGCAGGGCATCTGGATAGATGTCGAGCAATGTCAACCGTATCACCATACAACGGCTTCCGGAACAAAATGCCACTGTTGTAACGTTACCTCCCTTTGCTCTACGGATACAAAAGCCCACATATATCTTTTTTGACTCCAAAGATTGTATTGGATTTTTCCACATAAAGTGATTCAACCGACAAAGTATCATTGTGGTGTCTCTAGTCACTAGAAGTTTGATATTGTGGCTAAAGAATTGAAGTTTGAATTTGTGTGTACCACCTCCCTCAAATTCAGTACCTATTAGTTGGTTACGTATAGATGTTTTCTCTTCTCCACCTTCAATTGTGATGCGGTTGACAACGGCACCACCAATTTGTCTACCAGCTTGCCCCCTAGAACTACCAGCGGCATTGCCTTGTTGCCCACTAGCATTACCAGGGGCATTGTATTGTTGCCCTCCACCTTTCCCTTTCTTCCTATTTCTACCCATGAAGTTTCAAACTCTCTCCACCCGACAAAGCACAAATTTGATGTTATAAGGTTTTTTTTCGTGTGTTTAGAACTAGCCAAAGTGGGGGCTTATAAAGGGTGAAACGTGTTTGAGTGTATGTGATTGAGGGGGGGGGGGGGAGTAGAATTATAACCTGCTGCAACTATGGAATCATATTACGTAAACATGCTGCAACTATGGAATCATATTACATAATCTTGCTGCAACAATGGAATCACTGCAACTATGGAATCATATTACGTCGTGCTGCAACTACGGAATCATATTACATAATCTTGCTGAACCTATGGAATCATATTATGTAGTACGCAGTCTTGCTGCAACTATGGATTCATATGACGTCTTGCTGCAACTATGGAAACATATTACATAATCTTGCTGCAACTATGGGATCATATTATGTAGTACGTAGTCTTGCTGCAGCTGCAGCTAGTAGTGGAAGCGTTTAATATTCCTTACTTGAAGGATTGCAATAGTTAGATTGATAGGTTTTGGAACGACGTGTCGATTTCGGAATCATAACCGACTAGAAATAGACTTATTGTACCGCATTGAGTAAACGAGCTCCATTTCGAAATCAGCGGATTCCGTTAGCTTTGTATTACTATTTGTGACATGTAGAAACTTTAAGAAGTAAATTTTGACTTCGTTTGGTTAGTTACGCCTCTCGGCGCACAGGTTGGTTTTAAAGTCATCTTTGGACTCAATGAACCTACCCCCTCATATTATGCATTTGAGATCAGATTTCAGATTTTGAAGGCGGTATATATATACTAGTTTCTCGACACGTGCGTTGCACGTGAATATCAAAGTCTTGTAATACATGATATTGTAATAATTATCAATAGTCACTACCTAAACTGACTATTGTTTAAATATAAAGATTATATAACATAGAATATAATTGACTATGGTATGACATAAGAATAATTGTCGTTATGTGTAGATATAAATAAAAAATGTGAACCAATAAGAAAGCAAAACATTAGAAGAATTATGGATCAAAATGGTAATATACAAGAACACATCAAATTTTGCATGTTATGCTAGCACAAGTTGCTACTATTATATGAAGGAATGCACGAAATTTGATATATTGTTTTGACAAGACGGTGAAACATAAAGTAACAAAATCTATGTCATAGAACACAAAGCATATAACCATCTTTTCGTGCTCAAGTATATAATAACAATAACTTATTGACTTGGGGATATACTAACGCCACAAATGCATTTTGGGAAGTCAGTATATTTCAATCTAAAATAGTCATGTAATGTGTATATAACCAATTACAATAGTCAAATAAAAGAGAGGAATGGTGCACCAACCTTGGGAGTCGAGGCTTCGTTAGAATGTGGCGAAAGTAGTAAGAAGACATGGTACTATTTGAAGGATATAGTACTTTTGACACCGAGTGCAAATGATTAAATAGAAAATTCTAATTCCAAAATGTTTAGGTTGCAGTCTTTGATATCTTTTTACCCAAAAACTCAACTTATATAGGAAAGAGTTTTGAAAAATAGTAGATTGAATGAAGAATAGCAAGAAGCTGTTCACTATTCTTCTCTAAAAGAACTGACAAAATAGTTAAGAAAATGATATACCGTTTTGTACAACCAACGAAAGAGAACTACTCCATAAGAAAGCTAAGAGAATCCATTGAAGCCGAATTGAATAGATTTCAAAAAGGACATTGAGTAACTTATTTAAAGGAGGCAACTTTTTAAAAACGACATGAAACCAAGTTAGTTATCCTCTTCTTACTAAGTATTCTAATTAAGAAAGCAATTATAATGGACGATTGTTATGTGCTAATCTTTTGCGGTAGAAATTAGATTGAAAGAATAGAAATTCTACCAAACAATTATTGTTCGTAGCATCTTTTCACATCCCATGCTATGATCAAACTTGTATACTTCAAAACATAAATTTCAATCAAAATGAACTTTTTTCCCTCACAGTGAATAGATAACTCTGTTACCAGTTCAACTAAGTCAATTCAATCCATTACTTCTTCATTTTATCCCTTGAATTTCACCCTATTATCCTCGTACATTCCATATAAATATTATCAAATTGTTCAATAATCCCATCTATAAACCATCTGGCAAAAATCTTCTTCCACCTTTTAATTAGACCACTAAACAATTTCAATCAGGACATCAAAGCAAAATGAAAATCACAATTCATGTTTTTAAGAAAATCTATCAGGCGAGCTTGAAACAAAAACTAAAAGGTAGGTTATATTTGCTTACCAGCAGCCGGGAATACATTTCAAAACTCTATATGTAGAAAGAAAGCAGAGACACTTAAACGGGCATGCACGTATACAAAATCGACCAACAACTTAGCATAAAAAGAACATGAAACTAACTGGAGAAACTTTGAAACAAAATCAAAGTCAACGGGCAGATAAGAACACATGAAGCGAAAAGACCTTAATATGTCTGCCATAAGGACAATTGATTTTTTAAGAGAATCAAAATTACTTTTGGGTTATTCTTCGCCGAGAGCAACGATCGACGACGTACCAATTAATTTTTGAACAAAATGGAGTCTTAAACTGACACAACAGAGATACACTTCATAAAAGGTTTTGGCTCGTATATAGAGATTTATATGAGAGATGATTCGTAAAGACATACCGATATAAGATTGCCCTGAGTCTGCATGTGTACCATTTTGATTTTGGACAACATACAGTAAATTTACATGGTTAATGTTTAACTCTATAATTGCATTTATATTATTCTTGCATAACTGAATTTTCACAACTCCAAAACAAATGTTGGTGACTTTTGCAAAAGGTTGTCAAATGGTCGTATAGGTCTTGTGAAGGACTGCTACTACTGAATGGCCATAATTTAGTGTTTTTTTTAAAAAGTAAGGTATTTATGATATTTAGAATATTTAGAAGGGCATTTTAGTAATTTGACTTTTCATGTTTTTTAGTACATGCTTTTATAGTAATATGATTCATCTCGTCATTTTTAACTTGTTGAAATTGGTTTTGTCAAATTCCAGGATCGCTTGGAGTTAGAAGCTTGACATTAGTTTTTAGCTCTATTGGTGTTTGGAGCTGCTAAACTGTAAGACTTGTAAAACAAAGTTGCTGGTTTTTTAGTTCTAAACTAGTGCTTACTGGTGCAAGTTATCAAGTACTATATCACTGGTGCTTGTTTACTGGTGTATCAATTCTATTTCTAGAAGAAAGACTTTTATGTTGCTGCAATAATCAGTACTTTGGAAGAAAGACTACTTCTGGTGTAATTTAGACTAATTCTGGTGTAAGTTATCAAGTGTATTACCTGGTGCTTGTTTACTGGTGTATTAAGTGTGCTGCTTATTGCTTACTGGCGTAAGTTACAAGTGTGTTACTGGTGCAAGCTAAAATATCAACCAAATCCTCATATATCTAGTGTAAGCCAAATATGGATAGATTGTAGTGGGACAAAAAAAGCTCTGCGACTTTAACGCCGATACTAGTCAAATGACCTCGGAATTCTGTTTCGTCTGTGCTCATAGGTCACAAATTATTGCATGAACCTAACGGAATCAACGGCTTGCAAAATGGAGCTCGTTGTCAAGTACTATATTACTGGTGCAGAAAAATCATTTTTGACCGTTGTTCGACCAATTTGGCGGTCGAAAATCCCTGTTTTTTTAGTAGTGTACAGTTCGAGCTCGTGCCATTTGTTCATGATGAGATTCGGACTTCATATGCTTGTGGGTGCTAGTTTGGTCATATTTTACTCAAATTTGACATGTGAGAAGTTCAGGCTCTTCTTGTCCAATGTTAGTGCACTAGGAAGCCTACAAGAGATATTTTTGTCCGAAGTCGCTGCAATATTTATCTGTGGGCTGCCCTGGTTGATTTCATCATGTTTTTGCTCAATAGCAGTAGCAGTTTCAAGGAGCAGCAGCAGAAATCAATTTAGATAGTCAAGGATTTTTCAGCAGCTGGACCAAATGTTTTCATGGTCCTTTACTGTAGAGATTAGAGGAATTGAGAGCAACATTTCATTTTACTAACTGAAGATTGTTACAATGAATAATCTTAGCTCAGCTAAGAGTAGTTATATAGAAGCTTAGCCTTTAAGCTAGTTCTTAGTTAGTTACTAACTAACTAATTATCTATTTGACTCCTACAGCTTTTAACTTTGTCAATTAGGTCCCTTGGCTTCCAAATATCAGCTCACTCAACACTCCCCTTCAATCTGGTGAGTGAAATACATCATGAACTCCCAGATTGGACAACAGCAGCTTATGTTGAGCACTTCCTAAGCCTTTGGTCATCAGATCTGCTACCTGCATTCTGGTAGGAATGTACTGAGTGTCAATCAGTCCTTCTTTAAGTCTTTCTCTCACAAAGTGGCAATCTATCTCTATGTGTTTCGTTCTCTCATAGAAAATGGGATTTTTTGCTATCTGAATAGCTGTTTTACTGTCACTATGCAAATCCACAGGTCTTTGTACCTCATTGTCCAGCTCCTCGAGCAGGCCTACTAACCAAACAATTTCAGCTACAACAGCTGCCATACTCCTATATTCAAGCCTCAGCTGAGCTTCTGCTCGCTGTTTGTTGCTTCTTAGATTTCCAAGATATTAGTGAATCCCCCAGTTTTATGACATAACCTGTACTTTTATATATTTCACAACCCTCAATGCTGCTGCCAGGTGTGAGTGTTTGGGTTGCTGCATGAATTGACTCAGCACTTGTACTGCAAAGCTTATATCTGGCCTTGTAATAGTCAAGTAGAGCAGCTTTCCTACTAATTTCTGATAAGATCCCACATCTTCTAGCTCTGCATCATCAGTCTTTCCTAAGTGCTTATCATATTCTACAGTAGTCAGCCTTTGATTCTGTTCCATTGGAGTTGACACTATTTTGCAGCCTCCCAGACCAACACTTGATATCAGTTCCAATGCATACTTCCTCTGATTCAGCAGGATTCTCTTCTCTGATCTTAGCACTTCAATGCTTAAGAAATATTTAAGCTCTCCCAAATCTTTCATTTTGAAGTTCTGATTCAAAGCTGCCTTTGCTTCTGTGAATAGATCATTTCTACTACCAATTATCAACAGATCATCCACATAAATCAAGATCATGACAATGTCAGCTCCCTCTCTTTTGGTAAAGGGAGTGATCATAAGCACTTTGCATAAAACCAGCTTGCATAAGGACAATGGTAAGTTTAATATTCCACTGCCTTGATGCTTGCTTTAAGCCATAAAGGGATTTCAATAGCCTACATACTTTGGTCTCCCCTTGGCTATGAAAACCCTGAGGTAAAGCCATGTACACTTCTTCCATGAGGTCACCTTGTAAAAAGGCATTGTTGACATCCATTTGAAAAAGGTGCCAACCCTTTGATGCAGCAACAGATATAATAGCTTTCACATTTACCATTTTGGCCACTGGAGAAAATGTTTCATGGCAGTCAAGTCCTTTTTATTGAGTGTACCCCTTTGCCACTAGCTTGGCCTTGAATCTATCAACCTCACCATTAGCTTTGTACACCCATTTAGAACCAATAGGCTGTTTACCAGGTGGTAAAGAGACAATCTCCCAGGTGTTATTATCCTCAAGTGCCTGGATCTCTTGTGACATAGCCTCCATCCATTTCTTATCCTGAGCTGCTTCTTTGAAAGTCTTAGGTTCAGTATAAGTGGAGAAAGCACTCAAGTAAGCTTGATAGTGAACATGTAGGTGATCATATGAGACATAGTTGGCTATAGGATATGGGACATAACTAGTGCCTTTGTTTGGTGTCACAAAGTCCTTGAGCCAGATGCGGAGACCTGTATTTCGTTTAGGTCTCGTGTGCAGGTGTGCTGGAACTTAAGAAGGACCATCTGCAGCAGCATGCTGCTCAGACTCTGCATTTTCTATGTTAGTCTCAGCTGACTCAACATCTTCTGCAGAAATATGCAAGTGGTCTGAGGGTGTAACATCAGCTGAGGTGCTATGATCTTGAGTGGGATGAATTTCCAAGGTGTCATCCTCATTGGCTTCCATAGTTTCAGGAATAAGGATTGGGGTATCATCATCAACATTGAAGCTAGAAGGAAAAATGTCATTATACACCAGCTGTAGAACTGTATTTTCAGAGTTTAGTGAACCTGTTTGTGTGGGGAACTGAAACTCTCTAAAAATAACATCCCTGCTTACTATGATCACCTTACTATCCAAGGCATACAATCTGTAGCCCTTTTAAGTTTCAGAATAACCAATGAAGATGGTCTTCTTTGCTCTAGGAGCAAGCTTGTCACCTTTGGGCAAGGTTGCAGCAAAAGCAAGGCAACCAAACACTCTCAGATGATCTAGCTTGGTATGTTTTCTATAAAGAAGTTCATATGGACATTTCCCTTGTAAAGTTGGAGTGTGAAGTCTGTTGATCAAATACACAGCAGTTTTCACACAATCTCCCCAAAATCTGCTTGGTACCCTACTTTGAAACTTGAGTGCTCTTGCCATCTTAAGGATGTGTCTGTGCTTTCTTTCCACAACACCATTTTGTTGTAGTGTGTAGGGACAACTGCTTTGATGAACAATTCCAAGAGAGGCCAGCAACTCATTGCAACTTGAGTTAAAGAATTCAGTACCATTGTCTGATCTTAAAACCTTAACAACAACACCAAACTGATTCTTTATTAATAGAAGAAAGTTTCTCAGTACAACACTTACTTCAATTTTAGACTGAATCAAGCACAACCAAGTATTCCTGCTAAAATCATCAACTATTGCAACAAAATACTGCTTCCTATCATAGGTGGGAATCCTATAAGGACCCAAGACATCTAAATGCAACAATTGAAAGATACCTATTGCTTTAGTACTTCAATATGGAAACTGTAACCTTCATTGTTTAGCTAGAGGGCAAATATCACAGCTCTTGATTTCCTTATTTTCTACCTTATCTTGAAACTCCGGAATTTGATGAATGAACCTCACTGAAGCATGCCCAAATCTGAGATGCCACAATGTTGTTTCTGCTTCTTTCTTTATTATACTGCTTACTGTTATTGAATTTGTACAACTCTTCATCACATACGAACCATTAAGTTCCTTACCAGTCCCCAATACCTTGCCACTGTGAAGATCCTGAAACACACAGTAACTAGGGTAAAAAGTGACCGAGCAACTGAGGTCTCTAGTAAGCTTGGAAACTGAGAGCAAGTTAAATTTGAATTTAGGGGCATGTAACACATTCTTAATGCATTGTTCTGCTAGGACCTTTGTTTTTTCTGTGTGTTTTATAGCACATCTATTACCAGTAGGTAGTTGAACACCATTATCTCCTTCCCACTTCACCTCTACAGACTCACTCAATAAATCTTTATTAAAGGTGATATGATGTCATGCTGCTGAGTCTAAGATCTATTCAAAAGATGATGCACTGAACATCAAAGAGACTGTACCTGCCAAAGTGTTAGAACATTCAGCTTCTGGTGTTCTCTTCGGCAATCTAATAAACTTGTTGTATTCCTCTTTAGTCAGGCAGTGCCCTTGATCCTTAGCACTATCATTGCATCTGGGCTTGTCATTGCTGTTGGTTTCGGCACTAGCATTATTTGCAAAAGTCCTATGAAACGACCTTAGGTAGTCGTTTCGGCAGTTATGATTCTGATTGACGTGCCGATAATTTTAAAATTTTTGTAAGGTCCATTAGGACCTGTCTATAAAATTTGAACTAAATCGGACTTCATTTGGTAGGAATCGAAAAAAACTTTCAGTTTCCATTCTCGGTAAATATTAAAAAGAGATTTTTGAGCTCGATGTTGGCGAATGAACTCCGATTCGAAATTTGAAAGTGCCGTTAGATTTGTATGATTATTTGTGACTTTTGTGAACTTTCGAAAGTGAATGTCGAGATTGTTCGGTTAATTTCGGCTAAAATTCCGAAAATTAATAATTTGATCTTTTTCTATTTAAATTTGCATCTTGAGTTTCGGGAACCCGATTTGAGATCCGCCTTAGTGAGTGTCATACCCAATTTCAGACTCAACTCAAGGCGAGCCGGGTTTTGAATTTGACTGGGTAACTCGTTTGAGTTTAGATGTTGGAGTCGCCACCTAATATAATTTCTAAGGTGTATTAGGTCACCTAAGTGTCTAAAGGTCAAGTTTAAAAGGTTAACTAGTCAATTCCAGAGATTCTACAGAGGTAAGAAGTCTAAATGACTCGGGGAAGATGGTGTTAGGCACTTCCCCAAGTCCCACAAAAAGTGGCTACCGTCTGAGTCTTAATTTTGGGATATAAACAGTGTATATTGTCATAAAGACTAACTTGGGAGTTAATTTTTCATTCTAGTTCAAAGTGTAGCACATTCATGTAATTTCAAACATATATGTAGTTCTCATGTACGACCTATATTTCGAGCCTAATCGTAGTTTTACGGCCTTATCGAAAGCCTAATCGTTGATAAGGGTTAACATACAAATAAGTCTTCAATTCCAATTCACATATATAATCTACACACGGAAAAGGTTTTGCACACATAGTCCATTTTCATAAACAACCTCAGATTTAGCAAGAAAAACAAAGGAGGTTTTGTTTTAAAACAAAATATCGGCTATTTAGGGTCGGTGTGACTCGTCATTAATTGTCGAGCCCTAGCCTTAATGGCCTTTTTGTGTAGGGGTCGGAATTTGAAAACATACATATAGAGAGAGAGAGAGAGAGAGAGAGAGAGAGAGAGAGGCTATTTTCGAAAATGAGTATCACAAAAGCACGCAAATGCAAATAAAGAGGCTGTCACACGTATATATATATATATATATATATAGATATAACATGCAAATACATGATCTACGTCATAATTATAACTTTTAAGAAATGATTTTAAGGTGTATAAACGACCCCTAGCTTTTATACACCCCTAGTGTATAGGAGCGTTATCTGTTGAAAAACTAGTTTATTGCATATAAAGGCCATTTTTGAAAATGTTTTAGGGCCTGAAGCAGTAGTGCAAAGAGGGGCAGCTTCCGTTTTTGCAGAAACAGTCTTAATTACGGCAATAATTACACTTATAGCCCCTATTACGAGAAAACACCTTTTTCTAAAACAACTTAAGCATGAAAATCAATTGGCATTCAATTTCAGTCGACTAAGGATTGGAACTTGTTATCAAAATCATTAAATTACGCGTAGATATCGCTTTCCAACTAGTGCAGATCATCAGGTACGACATGCTAAGCTTTTAAACTGTCAGTTGAATGAAAAAGAACTTTTCCTAAATGTATGATGCGATCACACAAGTAGAGAAGGGTAAAGGAAGTCCCCTGGGTAGCCAGTTACACAATTTTGAGACTGTGTGACCTGTTTTAGCTAGATACAACAGGGAATCCTAACAAATATACACATAAGGGATACTAGAGAGGGGAAAACATGCATTAAAGCTTTATTCTCCCCAGGTGGTTCATAATCTTAAATAATTATGCTTCACCAGTCTATAACATCATTAGTAAGCAACTGGAATGTACCAATTCAATACCCTACAATCATTAGCACTGGTATGGTCCTTTTAGACCATCCTAATATAATGTATAGAAGTTAACAGGGGCTAGAAGGAACCCAGAAACAAGGTGCAAAGTGACAGGGTGTTAAACAAGTGCAAGCAATTTAAGTCATGCAATTACGAGTAGAGAAGACAAATAGGTAGGAAAACCAGGCATAAACAGGTGTAAAGTATATGCAACAGTGTTCAACAATAGAGATATACCTTCTGAGCAACAGTAATGAACAAGAAAACAGGCTGTAGATGATGCTAGGTGCCTTCAGGAATAGAATCCAGCAGAGAAAGAGAACATGGTCCTTTCAATGATCTTGAAAGAAAATTCAGAGAAGAGAGTAGTATGCAGTAGAATGTGTATGCCTGTGTTTTCTTTTGTATTCAATTTTGTCCTCAACTTATGTCTAGGACCAGGTTTATATAGGTGTGAGGGGTGGGGAATCAGGATTCAAACGGGTGATATGCAAAAGGCAAGGAAAAATCACTTCCAAGTTTTAAACAATGCCCTTAGGTGGATTTACCAAAAAATAAACCAATCAAATCCCCCAGAATCAATGCAAACCCATTCTTAAATCACTTTGGACTCCCTCCCCATAGTTTGAAAGTGTCTAGGTTCAAAAGACTGATCCTTAAACAAGTTTTAGGCTCGGAATTAGTTAAAAACAATCTTAATAGATTTGAGAGGGATTTTAATTGAAATCATGTCAATCATAGAGCCAACTTCCTTTTAAGTTTCCCATTAAGAATTTTTATTCAATCAATCAAGAATCCTCTAATCAGATTACTACCTCAATTTTAGGCATTAAATCATATGTTCAATAATAACAAATGGTGTGTAAAATGTAAAACATAGGTGATCACAGAAATTATGCAATTTTAAATCAGGGTAGAGGATCAAAGCAGTTGTAAAACATCAGGATAATACTTCAGACATTTACAGATTTTAAAGATAGGATTTTGAGCAACAATACACAAAGTACTGCTCACACATCGAAATTCATGCACACAGAGATTCAAACGATATTTGAAATTTAGATGAGGATTGCTAATCATGCAGCTATCCTATTTCAACTTAATCAACAAACAATCAGTCAGGCACACTAATGCACGAACAAAAGTTTAGGTAAATTTTAGGAGTAATGTCGCGTAGGACCAGAAACATTAAAAGAGAAAGGAAGAGTTACCGTTTACCCATGGCCGGAGAATTTTCCGGCAACTACAGTTCTCATAGATGAGAGGTTGATTTTGACCTTCATCAAACGGTAGCAAACCCATAGGGGTTTTGTAGAGGAGAGTGAGAGGATCATCGTGACATAATTTGTTTACGATTTCGCCGGCGAAGTTGGCCGGAATCGGCCCTTAACAGTAGCGATCTAGGTTTCGCCATGAGAGAGAGAATTTCGCGGCTGGTGGTGGGGAGTGGGAAATGAGGGGATTTTTTTGGGTTTGGGGGTAGTTTGGTTAATTAAAAAGAAAACTTGAATCCTGGCCGTTGGATTGATGTTGTGGACGGCAAGGATTAAGCCACGTAGCATGTAAAAATGAAGCTGATGTGTAGGGGTGTGTGTATAAACGTGTATATATGTATATATGTGTATAAATAGTGTGTAAATAATGTAATTTTGGTATAAAATGAGTATAAAATTACATAAAATAGGTATAAAAATATAGAAAACTTAGAAAATTAATTTTAAAACGTTAAAATGACTAGGAGGCATATAAACATAATTTTGGGGTTTAAATGATTTGGACAGTTTTGTCAAAAATAGGAGTAATTGCGAGAATTGTAAAAATAGCCATAGTTCGAGACGACACTTCTGAAAATGGCCTCAATTGTATGACTATTACGAGAATATAATTTGAAAGAAGTGGACAGGGCAAGAGTGGATACACGATCGTGTGTAGAATTCGGAAAATGTTGATTTTGAAAGTAGGATGGACAAAATTGGATGTCAACAGCTGCCCCTCTTTGCCGGGGATGATGAAAGAGTCTTTGGGCAAAGGCGTTGACAGTGCGGCCAATTTTGTCATGACTCTAGAGGAGCCTATGCTCAGGAGAGTGTAGGGTGTCAAGCTGGGGTGCTTTATCTGCTCAGGGTGTATTTCCTGCAATGAGAATGTGTTTGCACCATCATATAAAACGTACCTTCCCGCCGGGCTGGATTGTCCTTCCAGGATTATTGCAATATGAGATTGTGTCTGCCATGCCATAATTGCGTATCTCTTGCTGTCAAGTGTTAGATTCAACATTGGATTGTGTGCCCTCCATCGGTGCATTGGGCTGTGTACCCTCCGGAAAGAGTAAAAATGCAAATCGATATCGGGCTGTGTACCCTCAACCGATGCTTCGGGTTGTATGCCCTCAGCTAATGTAAAATGCAAATCAATATCGGGCTGTGTACCCTCAACCGACGCTTCGGGTTGTATGCCCTCAGCTAATGTAAAGTGCGAATCGATATCGGGCTGTGTACCCTCAACCGACGCTTCAGATTGTATGCCCTTAGCTAAGGTAAAATGCAAATTGATATCGGGCTGTGTACCCTCAACCGACGCTTCAGGTTATATGCCCTCAGCTAATGTAAAATGCGAATCGATATTGGGCTGTGTACCCTCAACCGACGCTTCGGGTTGTATGCCCTCAGCTAATGTAAAATGCGAATCGATATCAGGCTGTGTACACTCAACCGACGCTTCGGGTTGTATGCCCTCAGCTAATGTAAAATGCGAATCGATATCGGGCTGTGTACCCTTAACCGACGCTTTGATTTTGCTTTGGTGTTTCTTTGGTCAGTTTTCTTTTTTGAAGTGTGGCACCTGAGGTGATTCCAATCATCCGCCCGAAGGATTTGACCCAATGGGTTCAAGCTATTACCGATGCTAAATCCAGATCGGAGAGGTCGTGGATGGTCTTGGCGTCTTTGGATGAGAATCGATGGGTGTGCAAACGGCACGATGAGCTATCTTCAAATTGACTTTTTATCTTTTTTCTTGAGCATGGGTCTTTACCTTTCTTTGTCGTAGGTCTCCCAAAGAGGGCGATCACCGTGCCTAAGGAGAAGAAGAGAAAGAAAGAGAAAAAAGACAAGAAGAAGGAGGTCCCCGAGGTGGGAGACGCATTAAGTGCCCTTTAAGGTTTGATTGGAAGCCTTTCGAAGGGGAAAGAGAAGAAAGAGGAGAAGAAGGAAATAGTCCCTGAGGGGCCATCTGACCTCGGGGCTAAGATAGGTTGAATGTTTGTCCAGTTTTCGTTTTCCCCTTTTTCTTTCGTTTTCCTGCTAATCGGGTCTTTCTTCTTCTTCTTCTTCTTCTTCTTCTTCTTCTTCTTCTTCTTCTTCTTCTTCTTCTTCTTCTTCTTCTTCTAGCTTTGAAGAGGAAGAAATTATCTCCGAAGGGAACCCCGGAAGGAAAAACGGGTAAAAGTGGGGCCTTTCCCTGTTCCCGATCTTACACTTGTCGAGGAGGTGGACAAGGATCGTGAGAAAATTGGAGCTTCCCCTCTTTGCGAGCCAGAGCCAGTACAAGTTGCTGATAAAGCCAGGGGTGGCTCAATCTTTAGCTGTCGTGGAGGAAGATAATGTTTATCCACTTCGAATGGAAGACAAAGTCCCTCGGGCTGTTTCTGTGCTTGCACCTGATGCTGCCTCTTGGAGGCAATTTCGTTATATCAAAATTCCTTCTAATCTCTGTCTCTTGGATGGCGATATCCAAGTCCTGATCAGTCTTCGTGGGCTTCTTGGCCCGTTGGGAAGACCCTTATTTCCGACTTGATGGCTGATGCTGCTCAACACGCTATTCATGTATGTTTTTCTTCTTTTACCTTCTCCTTTTGGCTTTGTTTTCATCTCCTTGATTTTTTGATTCGTTTCTTGCAGTGTTACATAAATTCTATCAGGGCTGCTGAGATTGAATACCGTTGAGATGAAAATCTCAGGCAAATGAAAGCGGTTTGGAGACAAGAGCTGTCAGGTCTTGAGTCTCAAATGAGGAGCTTTGAAAAAGAACTGCTGGGTACAAGGCTTGAGCTCGACAAAGCTAGGAAAGCTTCTGATCTTGAGCGTTTTAAAGCTCAAGACTTCCGCCAAGGATAAGTTGGCTCGTTTAAGGGAGCTCTATGATGCCGAGTTGAAGAAGGTCAGAGCCGAGGCCCAGCCTGCCATTGGCGAGCATGCTAAGAAGTTTCATGCTGACTTGAGACACAAACTGCTTAAAATAAATGAGTTGGGCTGAGAAGAATGAGCAACTGGCTGAGGAGAAAAGCAGCTCGAGAACGAGGTTGAGGCTTTCCAAGGCAAGGTTGATGCTTTCTCCTTGAGGTGTGAGATGAGGGTAAATAGGGCTAAGGCTAATAAGAATTGGGGCCATTATTCAAATGAGGCTCAAGACTCTGAAGGATTATAGCAGCGGGATTGACCTCGATGCGAAAATTGCTAAGGTTGAGGGCGATGCTATCACAGCTCAAAAGTTAATGGAGAGTCTTCCTTCGAGCAGTGGGAGCTCGGATGACGAGGAAGATGATTTTGAAGCTGAAGCTTAAATTAGTGGTTTTATTTCTGTTATTGCTTTGTTAGGGCCTTCGAGCCACTTTTTTTTTTTGTAAGCATTTTGGCCTTCGAGCCGTTTACGTTAAGGGAATTCATTTTTTTTGAAAATTTTTGATTGCGTTCGATGTTTAAAATTTTTTTCTTGCAAGGCTTGTTATATCTTTTGTTTGTTCGAGCTAGCTTGGGAAGAAGGGACAATAAAAAGATATTGAATCGAAGTTTATTTCATTTATTGGATCCATATAAAAAGTATTTATTACAGAAGGTGCCTGGTCGTAGCAAGACTTAGGCGAAAGACAGATCATGAATTATCGAGCAAACGGTTCTCTAAGGATAGCCCTCGGTGAGATGATCGAATAGCACTCTCGTGCTATTCGTTGCTCTCCCCGAATGGCCCTTATTCCCCATGGAGTTGGGAATTGAATCACCTGGTGAGGGGTCGATAGTACAACTTCCATTTCGTGGATCCAAGGCCTCCCAAGAATGACATTATAAGCCATGTCCTCGGCCATCACTTGGAAGGTCATTTTCTTATCCACTCCCTCTACCGTTGTTGTGAGAGTTATTTCTCCCAAAGTTGTTTCAATAGAGTTGTTAAACCCTGTTAATATGGTCACCTTTAGGACGACAAGGTCCTTTAACCACATCTTCTTGATGGCTCCATAGTTGATGATGTTCACCGAGCTGTCAGGATCAATCAGGACTTATTTGACATCGCAATCGTTGATCCTGAGCATGATTATCAGTGCATCGTAATGAGGAAACATCATCCTATCAAAGTCTTCTTTGTTGAACACCATTTCTTGCCCGATCCACCAGTTCTTGTTCTTTTCTACGTTGTACTTGTCGACTTATCAAATTTCTTTACAGCATCAAAATTTATTCCATTTACTTCAGACCCCCCCCCCCCCCCCCCGTGATGACATTCACCACTCTTTTTGGTGATTGCGTCCTGAGTTGATTTTCCTCTCTCCTATTCTTCGAATAGTTATGCTTCCTTTTTTCGGTCAAATACTCAGCTAACACCCCTTTCTTTAAGAGATGGGCCACTTCGAGGTGCAATGCTTTGCAATCCTCAGTGGAGTATTTGCAGTGCTGAGTTTGAGCTCTCTTGCTCGGGGCATTCTCATGTCCCTAGGTAACCTTACCCCTTGATCAGTCATTCCTTTGACCGCGTTGACTAACTCATTAGTTAATATGCTAAAATTATACTCAGAGATCCGAGGCAAATCTTTTTCTTTAGATGCTAAGGATGGGCCCGAGGATTCAGCAGACGAGCTAGCCTTTCCTCCTAGTTGCTGGCTCACGTGCTGTTGTCCTCCGAGGTGCTGACTCACATGCTACTTTTGTGCCCTGTTGTATGGCTTTTACCGACTCTTTGAGTTCCCTCTAGGCACGTCGGTGTGCCGAGAGAACTCAGATCGGCCTCGGTAAGAGCTATTCCGAACTGTCCTTTTCCATTCTACTTCCTCGAGTCTGATTTTAGCTGAGGCCCGATCGTGCAGCTCCTCCCAAGTTTGAGCCTTCCATTGTTAAAGCTCTTTCTTTAACTCGGCCGCTGCTTCAGAATTGCCCATGTTGATATTCTTTTCAAAAGCCATGATTGCCAAGGAGTCCTCCATCTTTGGCAGATCCATTCTTTCGGTCCGAAAGTGCTTGAAAAAATCTTTAATTGGCTTGAGGTACCCCTGCTTGACATTAAAGATGTCCTCACTTCTCTTGAGGATCTTTTGGGCTCCAATATGAGCCTTGATGAACATGTCCACCAATTCTTCAAAGTTGGAGATGGACTCGGGAGGGGAGATGCATGTACCAACGCAACGCTCCCTTTTCCAAGATGTCAGCAAAATTTCTTTAAGAACATGGACTCCCTCTTGATTGGAGTCAGATTATTGCTTTTGACCATGGCTATATATTTAGTTATATGGTCGACGGGGTCGGTTGTCCCATCGTACTTCTTCAGAATCTGCAACTTGAAGTGCTTTGGGATGGGTGCCGGTACAGCTTTGGGTTTGAAGGGCTGTTGGCGATATTTTTCAATATCTAATGCGCGTTGAGGTTTCCGAACACCTGGCACATTTTCGAGTCATTTTTCTATGCTTGCCTCGAAATCTTTCTTCCACTTTTTAAAGTCGGACACGACGCTTGTGTATCATGAAAAAGCGGCTCAATGGGTGCTGGATATTGAAAAATGCAGGCAACACCCTTTTAAGCCCGAGGCTGCCCCTTCACCTATCCTAAAGCATTTTAAACGGCAAATCCTAAAGAAGTATGATGACACGACTGATCCTGTTGAACATATAACTGAGTATATGGCCATGGTCAAGAGCAATGATCTGACTCCAGTCGAAAGAGAGTTTATGTTTTTGAAGAAGTTTGTTGACACTCTGGAGAAGGGGCCACTACGCTGGTACATGCACCTCCCTTCTGAGAAAATTCCAAACTTTGAGGAACTAGCGGAGATGTTCATTAAGGCGCACACTGGAGCTCAGAAGATCCTCAAGAGAAGGGAGGACATTTTCGAGGTAAAGCAAAGATACCTCGAGCCAATCAAGGACTTCCTCGAGCGCTTTCAAGCAGAGAGGATGGATCTGCCGAAAATTGATGATAATTTGGAAGCTATGGCCTTTGAGAAAAACATCAATATAAGTAACTCTGAAGCGGTTGTTGAACTAAAGAAAGGATTTCAGCAATACCAAGCCCAAACTTGGGACGCCACGACAAAATTAGGCTCGAGGAGGCTGAATGAGAATGACAGGTCGGAGCAGCTCTTATTGAGGTCGATCTGAGTCCTCTCGGCATGCCGATGTGCCACGAGGGAGTTCAAAGAGCCGCTATGAGCCCTATAATGGTTCTCAAAAGCAACATGTAAGCCAGCACCTCCGGGGATAGCAACCGGCGAGAATGTTGGCTCGTCATCTAACCAAAAATCCTCGAGGCCATCCTTGGTTTCTAAAGAGAAGGACTTGCCTCGAATCTCTTAGTACAACTTCAATGTGTCAACGAGTGAACCATTGAATGCTATAAAAGGGATGATAGATCAAGGCACAAGACTACTAAGGGATATGAGAACGCCCCCAAGTAAGAGAGATCAGACTCAGCACTGCGAGTTTCACATGGACTATCGGCATACCATCGAGGACTGCAAGGCGTTGTGCCGCGAGGTGGCCCATCTCCTCAAGAAAGGTTTGTTGACTGAGTACTTGACTGACAAGGGAAAACACAACTACGCCAAGAACAGGGGGAGCAGCTGGCTCGAGGCAGAAGCTTTGAAATCTTTGTCCACCTTAATGCCTTTCTTGAAAACTTTGTGCCCCAACATTATGCCTTCTTGCACTAGAAAATGGTTTCCCAATTGAGCACAAGTTGATGCAATCCGATGCTCGGCCAAACCATTTACAAGGAGCAAAAAACGGGAGTTGCAGCAGCTGCAGTCCATGTTTGCATAGTTTGAGCTGCTGGGGCAAGTGCTGGTAGCTTCAGGGCAGTTCTGCCTACATTCTGCCTCAGAAACTGAAGTTGTTCATCGCGATCACGCATGCACAGACGCGATCGCGAAAGGCCAAAAAGAAGACATGCGCGATCGCACGCGATCGCGGAAGATGAGAATGCAGAGCAGCGCGATCGCGCGTCCACAGAGGCGATCGCGCAAGAGGCTGGTTGAAGACCTTCGCCTGCACGATCGCGAGACTATAGCCGCGATCGCGAGGCTATGATTTATTTCTCAACATGATAGCGCCCGTTCCTGCGCGAATGCGCTGAGACGAGGATAAAAAAGCCCATTTTTAGCTAATGACTTGAAAGCCCATTGTTAAGGGGTAATTAAGGCAAATGTGCCACACTATATAAACTACTATTGTCATTAGTTTACCGAGATTTTGATGACATTTGACAAAGTGAGGAATTTGGCTAAGCTTGTTTGCTTAAGCACACTAATCATCCTTGATTTGCAATTAGCTTTAATTAATTGAGGATCAATTAGTATAGGTTCTTTTGTTTAGACAATTAAGGGGGGTAATTAGGCTATCTTTCCCTAATTTACTTCCTTAATCCTTTCTAAATCAATTAGGTATTGCTTTCAAATTTGTTATTTTATTTTGTTTGTTTTAATTTTCATATCATTTGGTATGAGAGCTGGATTAGTGTTTGTTCTTACAATCACTAACCCAAATTTGTTCCTCAAATTACAAAAAAAAAAAAAAAAAAAAAAAAAAAAAAAAAAAAAAAATCAAAAATCCAAAAATATGAGTCTTAGGTTTAGGTTTCTTTTGGGTGAAATTTTTGTTACCAATTGAAGATATTGGTGTCTAGAAGCTACTCCAAAAAGGAATTGAACAAACAACAACAATTTGGGTGCTGATTTGAAGATTGAAAAATTAGGGTTCTTCATCAAGAAATTGGAGCTTTTGAAATTGATTGTTGATATTGAAGATTCAACTACTGGGGTTTGTTCACAGACCAACAAGGAGTATAAATCTCAAATTTGGAGCAAAAACACGGTGGTTTGTGAAGATTAGCTTGAGTTTGATTGTCAAGTCGAATTTAGCTTGAGTTTGATTGTCAAGTCGGATTTAGTGTGCGAAGAACAAACTTGCAATAGCCAAGAGTGGAAAAAGGCAAGTGTGGTGAGAGTGTTAGAGTGAGTAAAAGCCGATCCTTGAGTGCAAACACGAGTGAATTGAGTGACATCAATTTGAGTGCAAACACTTAGGGAGCGACTCGGTGAGGACTCTTTCTACTAACCTTGTTTGTTTAATTATTTGTAGGTACGATGGCTCAACAGGGAGTCGAGGCGGACATGGAACATAAAACCATGATACAAGCCTTGGTGGCAAGTGTTAACTCATTGCAAGATAAGTTTGAGGGAATGAAGGAGATGGTTGATGATCTGTCTCAAAAGGAAAAGCTTCGGGAAATAGGTAAGCAAGTGATTGACACACCTCCAACCGTGGGGGTGCGGGGTGATGTACCTAGACGAATCTCTCGGGCTAATGACCGCTACTCTCTCATGGTGGTCCAAGATACATATTCTCCAAATGTCACCCCACAAGCAAGGGATCCCATCCATGATCTTCCACGAAATGAACCACCAAGGGGTGACACTCCAAGACCACATGAACATGAGACTTTTCATGAGCATGAGAACTATGATAATGACCGATTTCACTACCCAGGGGATGCCCAACGAGGGGGAGCTAGGGGTCGAGGTGGTCGATTTGGGGAAGGTTACCAAGAGAGAGTGGATTGTGATGAAGACTATTATGACTACGGGGGTTATGGTGGACAACAGAGACATCATGATGAAGCTAGGGGTGAATACTATCAAGATCAACCTACCTACCTTCCAAGGTGAGAGTGACCCGGATGAGTATTTGGAGTGGGTGGTCAAGACAGAGAGAATCTTTCAAACCAACAACGTCCAAGATGCTACAAAGGTGAAGTATGCCATCACCCAATTTGAAACTATGCTTCTACTTGGTGGGAGTCCAAACGAAGACAAAAGGAAACACAAGGGCTCATTACCAATGGGCGGTGGGCGGCTTTGAAAGCCATGATGGAGGCTCGGTTTCTACGTCCAAACTATGAGGATGAATTGATCAAAAAGTTCTACAATTTGAGGCAAGGAACCAAGGGCGTGATGGAGTATTTTGATGAATTTGAGAAGACTAGGACAAGAGCCAATGTGCTAGATGGTGACCGGTCTCTCATACCAAAGTTTTGTGGAGGTTTGAATAGGGAGATCTCTTCTCCAATGGAATTGCACCGGTTTTAAAGCTTGAATGATGAATTCCAAGCGGCTCTCAAGGTGGAGAAAGGGCTCAAATTAGACAAGTCTTACAAGACCAAAAGCATCCCTTCCACTTGGAACAAAGGGAAGGATAATGTGAAGGCCTATACCCTATGGGACAAAGCTAAGGAGCCCAAACGAGAGTTCAAAGACAACTTTGAAAGAAACAAGCCCAAAGAAGAGCCCAAGGTGGGAGGTAACAAAGCTAAACTTGAAAGCTTGTCTAACATTCAATGCTATAAGTGTAATGACCGAGGCCACATGATGAGAGATTGTCCAAATAGGAGAACTAATATTGCTTTGGGTGATGAGGGCTATGAAACGGGTGGTAGTGATGATGAGGAGATAGATAGGGGTATGCTATGTGACGATGATTTTGATGAGGAGCCGTTGAAGGGTGAGCAATTAGATGATGTATATGCCACTCTTGTGGTGAGAAGAATAATGGGGGTGCAAGTGAAGGAGGAGTCGAGTCAAAGGGAGAATTTGTTCCATGCATATTGTAAGGTTCAAGGGACTACTTCCTTACTAATTATTGATAGTGGTAGTTGTGTAAATGTGGTGAGCACCACTTTGATTGAGCAACTCAAACTACCCACTAGAAAGCGTCCACAATCTTACAAGATCCAATGGCTGAATGAGTGTGGTGAACTAAAGGTGACCAAGCAAGCCTTGATTAAATTCAAGATTGGGAATTACCATGATGAACTTTTATTTGATGTGGATCCTATGCAAGCTTGTCATATCTTGCTTGCTAGGCCTTGGCAATATGACCGCTTGGCAAGGCATGATGGCAAAACTAACAAGTATGCCTTGGAAGTGGGGGGTCGGAGGTTTGTTCTCAACCCATTGACCCCGGCGCAAGTGAGTGAGGGTTATAGGAAGATGAGTGAGTTGAAGTTGAAAAGAGAGAAAGAAAAGAAAGAGAGAGTTGTGGAGGATATGAGAGTGGGAGTTGTTACACAAAAGAGTGAGGAAACAAAAGAGGGAGTGAACTTGTTCTTGTCTAAGAAGGAGTGTTTGAAAGATGTGGAGGAAGGAGCACCCATGATGCTCCTCCTACACAAGGAACATATGTTGCTTACTTATGAACTAACCCCTTCTTTGTCTAGTTCTATTTCTTCTCTTTGCAAGGTTATGAAGACATCTTCCCCGATGAGTTGCCTAGTGGATTGCCACCGCTAAGAGGCATTGAGCATCAAATTGACCTTGTTCCGGGTTCCCAATTGCCTAACAAGGCCGCCTATAGAAGCAACCAGGAGGCTACCAAGAAACTCCAAAAGCAAGTGGAGAAGTTGCTTGGGAGAGGACTTGTGCAAGAAAGCTTGAGCCCATGTGCGGTCCCGGTCATCCTAGTGCCAAAGAAAGATGGGACTTGGCGCATGTGTATGGATTGTAGAGCCATCAACAAGATCACGGTAAAGTATCGTCGTCCTATTCCTAGGTTAGATGATATGCTTGATGAGTTATGTGGATCTTGTGTGTTCTCTAAAATTGATTTGAGGAGTGGATACCACCAAATCCGGATGAAACCAGGGTGATGAGTGGAGGACGGTCTTTAAGACTAACTTTGGTCTTTATGAGTGGCTTGTCATGCCTTTTGGCTGGTCCAATGCTCCTTCAACCTTCATGAGGTTGATGAATCATGTGCTCAAATCTTTCATTGGAAAATTTGTTGTAGTTTACTTTGATGACATCCTTATCTATAGAAAATCCATTGATGAGCATGCTAATCATTTGAAACAACTGTTTGATGTCTTGAGGAAGGAACAATTGTTTGCTAATTTGAAAAAGTGCTATTTTTGTGTTGAAAATGTTGTTTTACTTGGTTTTGTGGTGAGTGTAAATGGTGTGGAAGTAGATGAGGCTAAGGTGGAGGCCATTAGAGATTGGCCCACTCCTAAAAGCATTGGTGATGTGAGGAGTTTTCATGGGTTGGCTAGCTTTTATAGGAGGTTTGTGAGGGGATTTAGCACTATAGCCGCACCATTGACCGAAGTGATAAGGAAGGATAAGGCGTTTGTATGGGGGAAAGAGCAAGAAGAGGCTTTGCAAAATTGAAGGAAGTCCTTAGTTACACACCTCTTCTTCAATTGCCAAACTTTGATAAGACCTTTGAGATTGAGTGTGATGCTAATGGGGTAGGAATTGGAGCCGTGTTGATGTAAGATCAAAATCCTATTGCCTATTTTAGTGAGAAACGCAAGGGGGCAACCACTAAGTATTCCACTTATGAAAAAGAGTTGTATGCCTTGGTGAGGGCATTAGCTCATTGGCAACATTATCTTTGGTCCAAAGAATTTGTTATTAGAACCGACCACCAATCCTTAAAGCACCTCAAATCTCAAGAGAAATTGAATGTGAGACATGCCAAATGGGTGGAGTTTCTTGAGACCTTTCCTTATGTCATCCATTACAAAGAGGGGAAAGAGAATGTGGTGGCGGATGCCTTGTCAAGAAAGTTTGTGCTTCAATCAAGAGGGCAATTGTTGTTGAATACCTTGGGGTCCAAACTCATGGGTTTTGAAAGTATGAAGGAGATGTATGTTAATGATCCGGAGTTTGGAGAACTTTATGCTAATTGTGAAGTGGAGGAAAGGGGTAGAAGAATCAATCGAATGTGTGGTGAGGAGGAACTTAGTAGTGATGTGGAGAAAAAGAGGTTTCACAAGTTCGATGGCTTCTTGTTTAGGAATGGGAAGTTGTGTGTGTCTAGTTCATCTTGGAGGGAGTTGCTAGTGAGAGAGGCACATAGTGGGGGGACTAATGGGGCATTTTGGAGTGGGCAAGACCATGGAGATTCTTAAGGAGCAAATCTATTGGCCCAAGATGAGGGTGGATGTTGTGAGGGTGTGTGGCCAATGCTTGGAGTGTAGGCAAGCCAAATCAAAGCTACTTCCACATAGTTTGTACTCACCCCTCCCCATTCCCTTAGGTCTTTGGCTTGATATTTCTATGATTTTGTCCTTGGATTGCCTAGGACCAAAAGGGGAAAAGATAGCATTGTTGTGGACGTTGATAGATTTTCTAAAATGGCTCATTTCATTCCATATCATAAGGTTGATGATGCATCTCATTTAGCCAATTCGTTTTTTGAACATATGCTTATATTGCATGGAGTCCAAAAACTATCGTTAGTGATAGGGATCCCAAGTTTCTTAGTCATTTTTTGAAGGAACTTTGGGGGAGGCTTGGCACTAAGTTGTTATTCTCAACTTCTTGCCACCCCCAAACCAATGGCCAAACCGAGGTTGTCAATAGAACCTTGGGTGCCATGCTTAGAGCAATGGTTAAGGGGAAACTAGCTTCTTGGGAAGAACATCTACCTTTGATTGAATTTGCTTATAATAGGACCTGCACACATCTACTTGCATGACACCTTTCAAGGTTGTGTATGGTTTTAATCTCCTTACCTCCTTGGATCTTACGCCTTTGTCTAGTGATGTTGTCTTAAGCTTAGATGCCAAGGTGAGAGCTCAAGAGATGAAGCAACTCCATGAGCAAGTAAGGAAACAACTCGAGAAGAAAAACCAAGAAGTTGCCAAGAAGGCAAACAAAGGAAGGAAGAAGGTTATCTTCGAGCCCGGTGATTGGGTGTGGGTTCATTTCCGGAAGGATAGGTTTCCAAATAAGAGGACGAGCAAATTGATGCCTAGAGGCGATGGCCCCTTCCAAGTCCTTGAACGCCTCAATGACAATGCGTACAAGGTCCAAGTAATTACCAAGTGCACAATACGTTCAACGTGTGTGACTTGTCTCCCTTCGAAGTCAAAGATCAAGTGAATCCGTGGACGGATTCTTCTCAAGACGGGGAGAATGATGCAATCCGATGCTCAGCCAAACCATTTACAAGGAGCCAAACACGGGAGTTGCAGCTGCTGCAGTCCATGTTTGCACAGTTTGAGCTGTTGGGGCAAGTGCTGGAAGCTTCAGGGCAGTTCTGCCTACATTCTGCCTCAGAAACTGAAGTTGTTCATCGCGATCGCGCGTGCACAGATGCGATTGCGAAAGACCAAAAAGAAGACATGCGCAATCACGACAAGACAAATGCGATTGCGAAAGATGAGAATGCAGAGCAGCGCGATCGCGCGTCCACAGACGCGATCGCGCAAGAGGCTGGTTGAAGACCTTCGCCTGCGCGATCGCGAGACCATAACCACGATCGCGAGGCTATGATTTATTGCTCAGCGCGATAGCGCCCGTTCCTGCGCGAACGCGCTGAGATGAAGATCAGAAAGCCCATTTTCAGCTAATGACTTGAAAGCCCATTGTTAAGTGGGTAATTAAGGAAAATATGCCACACTATATAAACTACTATTGTCATTAGTTTACCGAGATTTTGTTGACATTTGACAAAGTGAGGAATTTGGCTAAGCTTGTTTGCTTAAGCACACTAATCATCCTTGATTTGCAATTAGCTTTAACTAATTGAGGATCATTTAGTATAGATTCTTTTGTTTAGACAATTAGGGGGGGGGGGTGTAATTAGGCTATCTTTCCCTAATTTACTTCCTTAATCCTTTCTAAATCAATTGGGTCTTGCTTTCAATTTTGTTATTTTATTTTGTGTCTTTTAATTTTCGTATCACAAGCCGTGTTTCTTCACATCTCTCTAGCACCTTATCTAAGTTTGACAAGCAATCCTCGAATGAATCTCCAACCACCGAGAAATCATCCATAAAAACTTCAAGAAATTTTTCCACCATATCATGAAAAAGGCCTAGCATACATCTTTGAAACGTGGTGGGAGCAATGCAAAGACCAAAGGGCATCTTGCGGAATGAAAAAGTGCCATAAGAACAAGTGAAAGTAGTCTTGTCTTGGTCATCAGCTTCGATAGATATTTGATTGTACCCGGAGGCAATAGTAAGTACGACCCGCCAACCGATCAAGTATTTGGTCAATAAATGGCAAAGAAAAATGATCTTTCCCTGCTGTGCTGTTTAGCTTTCGGTAATTCATACACACTCTTCATCCGGTCACGAGTCTAGTAGCAATGGACTCTCCCTTCTCATTAAGAATCACTGTCATCCCCCCTTTATTGAGTACACATCGCATCAGTAATACCCACTTGCTAACGGACAATGGAATTATCACACCCGCATCTAGCCACTTAATGATTTCTTTCTTCACCGCTTCTTGCATAGGAGGGTTCAATCTCCTTTGATGTTCGCCTACATCCCTCTTCAAGTAAAATTTTGTGAGTACACACCCCCTGGTCAATCCCCCTTATATCCGCCATGAATTCATGGACTTAGCTTCTTCGTTACCTCAGGTCGCGATCTTCCCACAATGGAAGAGGAGAGATGCCCCTCGATCAAGACATCACATGACATGCATAAAACATACTCCCTCCGTTCCAAAATGGTTGTCATAGTTCGGATTTCGAGAGTCAAACGAGTTTAACTTTGACCGTAATATTTTCATATATTTTTTAAATATTTTAAATTATTAATTATTGTGAATTATAGTACTTTTTATGTAGTTTCTAAATATATAAACATCGTTACAAAAAACGTAAAGATTATATGTTTAAATTCACGGTCAAAATGAACTCGTTTGACTCTCGAAATCCGAACTGTGACAACCATTTTGGAACAGAGGGAGTATTTCGGCTAGCTTTTTCACAAAAACAAAAACAACAAAAGTTATTAAAAGCTTGTTGCTATAGGATTCTTACAGTCATCTTATATGGATAACAAATTTATGGTATCCTTCAAAATCATCATAATGGTTTTTGAACAGACAAAAAGAAAAATGAATCAATATAACATGAATAAAATTCTAAATCAATCAAAAAGAAATTTTGAGATAAACTTTTGAGTTTAGGTATTGACCAAAAAAATATTTCCTTGACCTTAGTAGTGGTTGTTCCGTCGTTTATTCATACTCATTCAAAAACAAAAATTTAAATTGAGATAACTATTAAAACTTTTTGAATATGAATTAAAAGATATAATTGTAAATGTTGATGCCCAGATTAAATGTACTTAAACGCCAACAGAGGGGCGTCATCCTACTTCCATTTCTACACATAGATTACTAAAGAAAGATCCCAATTAACTTATACGAATTTCCTAAATTTTTAATTGTACATATTATTAAATTCTAATAGCCAAATTGATTGTAAACAATATTCTGGAGTTGCAATTTGTTACCTTTTGTTGTCGCTAAGATGTCCAAGGGAATGCTCATGCACTCATTGATGTAAAGATCAACATCGTATGGCTGAAAATTTGAAGGAAAAAAATTGAAGTTGGCAAGACATTTGCAATTTTTTACAAGTATATATAGAGTTAATTATCAACAAAAAGTAGAGAAGAAAGACTCATCTATATCTATATTATATTAAAAGGAGGGTAGTAAACCATACACATTAAGCCAAGTGGCATGATAAAAAGTAGCCATGTGTTAGTTTTTAGGACAAAATGGTTAAATTAGATGAATTGGTTAATAACTAATTTCATGTTTAAAAAGGGATAAAAAAGAATTGAAAAATATAAAATAATAAAATACAGCCAAGATACATTATATGGAATAATAATAAAATAATAAAATAATAACATAAAAATAGGATGAATCCTAATTATGTGGAGGAAGTTACCAAGTGATTTTAAACTTCCCACAACTCCACATTTACACGTTGATGAAGGTTTATGTAAGGATAAAAAGGGTCCCCCCTCTCTCTCTGATTGTTTTTTTTTAAAAACGATCCTCTCTCTTCAAATGATCAGTTTTTCATTAGAGTAGTTTAGAGTACAAGAAATGAAGAGATTTATGAAGATTAAGCAATTCACTTAAGTAATTCAGTCAAGAAAGAAATGATAGATTCAAGTAAGTTTCTTAATCAAATATTTATTTTGCAGAAGTATCTATAGCAAGAATGGATACGCTTCAAAGTTTGACTACATGAGCATACAAGTTCTGTTGCTTTGTTTTAATGGTTATGTCCTTGATGAAGTTAATTTTAATAGATATACTTTTGCATGATCTAATTTTATTGTTTGGTTGTTATGGTGTAGTTTTGTAAAGAGTGAAGTTGTTATATTCATGTTTCAGAGGAGATGCGGTAAGTTTAATTGTTTATTTTTTAAGTCTAAAATTGTGAAGAAAAGTTCTAATCTGTTTCCATCATGCATACTGATATTATTTTCCATTGCATTTTTGTAATTCATAGACATACTTTAGCATGATCTAATTTTTTTATTTGGTTGTTATATATATAATGGTGTAGTTTTTGTGGATAGTCGAAGCTGTTATATTCATGTTCTAGAGTAGTAAATGGTGAATGGAACTGCTGCATCATCCGAAGAAGTAGTTTTCGAGAGAAATAAGTTAGTTTAATTGTTTTTTTAAATTCTAAAAATATTGAACAGAAGTTCTAACCAGTTTCCATCATGCATACAATTATGGATTGATTTTATTTTTGCTGTACCTTTTGCTCTTTAGCTTCATCATAAATTTAACCAGCTTGGGACACCCTGCATAGATAGAATGGTGGTTTGGAGTGAAAAGAAAAAGCAAAAATTGACGTTGACACAAGCTGTACATGAATAACTAATTAAAGTTTGTGAAATAAATACTAAAATGGTATGACTAATGACAACAAGTCAATAACCAATGTGAAGTGTATGCATTTCCTTTTATTAAATGTTTATGCAGGTTTGAAGTTGTTCTTTGAAAAGTGTAAAAAGAGAGAATATACATGTAAATAATCCATGAAGCACACCTTTGAGATATATTTAATCTCACACTATGAAAATGTTTTAAGATCATTCTCCATCATGAAGGTAATTATGATATTATGGAGTATGTAGTAACAAGATGTTATGGTTGGAGAATATAGAGAAGAAAATTGATCAAATCCTTTCATTTAATTTATGTTGGACTACTCTTTTGTATTGAATCTACGGAGTATTACATTGGAGAATGATATTGGAACTGTTGAATTGTTTGAGTGTTAAAAAATTTTATGAGCTACTTCAATGAAGTAACTTTTTAATTTTCTAAAAAAGAGTTCAGTTTGTGTTTAAATTTTTTCTTTGTGTGTTTAAATTTTTAGCTTAGATGACAAAGCTTGCTATGCGGACTTGCAGACTAATTGTTGGAATTGTACACAATTCTCTTGAGTACTTCAAAATTGTTGAGAAGAACAAGTCTGAATTGAAGACTTCAGCTTCTGGTAAAATCATTATTCGGTCATGTTTAATTTGGCTAAAGATAATGATTGAAAAATACTCGATGGATTTTGATGCAGAAGAGAGATTTTTCTCATAATGATAAATAAATAATTTCAAAAATCAAGAATTGTTTTTATGTGAAGAAAATTGATCAAATCCTTTCATTTAGTTAATATTGTAGTATTCTTATGTGATTAGCTTTAATATGAATTTACTTTTCTATTCTTAATATTCGAATATTAGGAAAACCTCATTTGATACTCTCCAACAAAATACGACATACTCTGTATAATTTCATAAGTGGAATTGGAGATGGTGAGATGTACACATACCTTAACCTCGACTGCTATAAAGATGTTATTTCCCAAAGCCCCTCGGCTCAAGAAAAATAAAGAAGACAACAAGTAAATTTGCTACTCAGATTTCTTTTTTTTTTCTTCTTCTTTATATTGGGTTGTGTTTATCTTTTCTTTTATTATCAATTTTTTTTTATGAAGAACAACTGAAGCAAGCGAATGTAGAGTACATGTTCTTCAAAAATGTTAGTATCAAAAAACTGAATGATGAAAACAGTGGATTTAAGGAAAAGGTGCAAGAGTTAAGATTATCATTTTAGATTGATCAATGGCCTAACACATTTTCTTCTTCAACTTATTAAGGCTAAAATAGTTGTCTTGCTAAGAGGTGACAACAATACTGATGGAAATAATGAGACAGCAACAATCGTAATAGAAAACTGAAATTTCATTTAAGTTAAAACATTTAAATTTTGATTTTAGATTAATTGTCGATTTCATTATTTCAAAATATTGGGTAGAGTTTTTAGTTGGATTATTTAGCTTAATTCTTATTGCGGTTTTACATATATTATTTACTTTAATTATGTTCATAAGCAGTTTACAATAACTCATAATGTGCTGAAATGGGTTGTTCATGCTAACAATAGTGATATCAACAAAAAAATTATGTTAAACTAAACCAATGCATTTGATGGTTTATGTCATAGTTGTGAATTGATAAAATTATAATGATATTATGGAGCGTATAAATGTAAACTGAAAGTTCGATTAATAATTACTTAAGATTAGAAAGGAGTTATTGAATTGATGTCTTAAAAAATTTGATGGTATAAACTATAAAGCATAGTATAAAGGCCTTTTTATTCCAAATAAGAATATTTCAAGTAAAATTCTTTGCCACGCATCGCGCGGGTACAATACTAGTATTGATTTATACATATCTAGTGCTCCATCATATCTCCATGCTTGTCGTCTTCTCCTGCACCTCGTGCCTCATATTGTTTGACACACACACTTTAATATATCGCTAGTCCGATGAGATGAATAGTGATAGCCCCATTTTGCTTCATTCTATAGTTTAAAGCGATAAAGCTGTGCTTCTAAGAACATTGCCTTCCAAAGAACGGTGCTTCTCTTTTACCAAATTGCTTTTGGATTAGCGAAAGTCTTTCAATGTTTTTTTCGTGCTATAACTACTGGGATGTTCAGATATTCATATATAGGAAATGATAAAAGCACGTTTCTTTGTTTGATCTACTTTTATGAATTGCTAATCTTGATATATTCCTACTCTAATTGGTAAGGGTAATCAACACATCTAGGTTTCCTATTTATCTCCACGTATTGTATGTGTAATAACTAATATCCCACATTTAATTCCTTATTATAAGCAGAACACCGTGTATTAAAGATCAAAAAGAGGAAAATAAACGTCAAAAGCCTAGGATTCATCGTGAAACTCACCTTCAGTTCTCTTTCTAATGCCATCTATTCCACCAAGAAGGAGTGCATTTATAATCCATGACCAAAGTCCTATAAAATATAAAAACCCAAGTTGAATATACATAAGTAGTATTAGTCATGAGACATATACATAAGCAGTATTAGCAACAAAGAGAACTTTATTGGTAATCCGAATCATTAAATAATTGGAACGGCAGCCGGTTAAGTTAGTTAGATTTTCAATATACTCCATCCGTCTCAAATTATTTGTCCTCTTTATTTTTGCACGGCCCTTAAGAACTCACTAATGAAGGGGGATTATTGATTATTTTATCTACCTTATTATTCTTTCTCCAATAATGTTATCTCTAGTTCTACTTTCAAGAACAATAATTACTAAGGGTAAAATAAAAAAAATAAAAAGAGAAATTTTACTTTGAACTCCTAACTGGACAATTATTTTGAGACGACTACTTTTACTAAAAAGGATAAATATTTTGAGAGGGAAGGAGTATCCAAGAATTTAATCCTCTACGATTAAATAAATCAAATCAACAATAAAAGGCTTTTTAGTGAATTGATCAATTGATTTACCTTTAAAAACTGTTCTTTCAATAGTTTATTCAACAATTGAATGTCCTGCAACATGGAAATAATTATTCTCGACACTGTATATGGATTATGGAAGAAATGAATGCACATAAATTAGAACACAAAAGAATAAAAACAGAAACGTAGAAGAACGATCTGTTAAGTATTACTCCACTAATAGAGAGCAAGAGCCATGAAATGTAGACAGTAAAGATAAATCAATAATCATAATGGTAATTTAAACAATTAGAATATATATCTATCTTCAATGTTAAATTAAAAAAAAATCAGTTTTCAGCTCCAATCCAAATTATAGATAAGTTTATGTGGGGCAAGCTAGATATAGTGTGGTTATTCACTTGACTATCGCACAGAATCTAATGCGATCTTTATCACGTTTGATCACTCTTAATATATGTTGTATGGATATGATGATTTGTTTATTCGCGTTACTATTGCATAGAAGCTAAGGTGAACTTTAGCATCTTTTGTTTGAATCAAATTTCAACTTCAGTACATATTCATATCAGAGTAAATTCAAAGGTTTTCCTTAATAAACGGTTTATCTAAGATAGGTATTTTTTAAAATTCAAATTTATATGATGCAGATTTGGATAGGATATACCTGTCAATCGGGCCAGGACCGGGTCGGACCGGCCCGTTAAGAGTCGGCTCACCGGTTTCGATACCGGTCCGGTCCGGTCTAGGCCGTTACCGGTCCGGTCCAAACCGGTTTTTTTTCAAGAATTCTAAGTCCGGCTCGGCTCTAGCCCATTAACCACCGGTCCGGCTCTTTTTTTTTTTTTCCTCATGTTTTAGCAAAGTCTCACTTTCTACTTGTAATGTGTCACTAGTTCCAAATGCTTTTTAAGTACTAGTACACTTAAGTGAAGTGTTTTTAAAAAAGTAAAACATTAATATTTCAATAAATCTAGTAGGAGTGAGCAACATCCCCGTGCTTATTTGTTTCATACACTTTCTCTGCTATCTTGCCATTTTATTAAGTTGTTTGAATGATTCCATTTTCTATGCCTTAAATATTTCATCTTTATTTTGTTTCCTTGCAATTTCCATATGATATTTTTGCTGTTTTATCGATCTCATATGCTTACATGAAGCTGTTCCCAATTCCTTTCTTATGATTGCTTGAGAAAGCAGTTTAGAAGCTCCGATTCAGGTAAGTATCTGCCGATACTAATAATATTGTTTTGCATGTTTCTTTCCCTTCCTATGGTTCTTGCTCATTTAGTGACAACCTCTCCCATGTGCACTCAAAATGACACAAGTTTGTTATTTAATTTGATAATTGGAATTTGAGAAGAACTTAAAAGTCCTAAATTTGTTACATTAAACCTTTAAATAACTACACCTTAAATTGCTTCTGCAACTCATGAAGCCGAAACATGAGTGGTGCAAATAAATGTGCCTTCGATTGATGAGTGAATTTTTACCTTTGTAATTTCCATGGAAAAGTGAAATCTCAAAGTAACTATCAATCCCTGTGTGAGAATGTCCGAGTTGCTCTGCCAACATCTCCACTAAGTCAATAAAAACTCCCATGTTCCTCTTATTCCTCTTAATCACGTCTCTTCTATATCTTCTTTTCAGCAGGTATAAGTTTATTTACAAATCAATATATCTGTGCGACTGCCCCAAAAAAAAAAAAAAAAAAAAGAGCATATATCAAAGAACTAACGAGACGTCATTTATCAACATGTAAAAGCTTTTCTTTTTTTTTTTTTTATGCCAGAAAAAGCTTATTAAAGAGTAATGAGTACATAGTTCTCGAGTATTTCGATATATTTCTTTAGGTTTGTGTTATAAGTTATGCTTACAACTACCTTTTTCAGGTTTGATGATAAAGATATTCAACTAACCATGCATAATCCTCATGCATAACTATGAACAATGCTGGCAAGTATTACATCTTAAAATTCTGAAAGATAAATTAAAGCATACGTTATTAGAAGGAAATTTGACTATGAAAGTTGATCTTCGTATGCTACGGTTTAAAACAGTAATTAACATTTCTAGCTTTTATTTCTTTTTTATTTAATATGGATGTACTTTGTTCACTTTGTAGCGTGTATAGGTGTCACATAACTAATACTAAGGTGAGAGTTAATTCTATGGAGCCATTATATGGTGACTGTGGAGTGACAATATCAATCATTTTGAAAACTGAAGTCTATGATCAAGTATTTATTATGTTATTATAAAAATTATATCGGTAATTATTTAGTAATGTTTTCATTTTATTTTTAATGACCGCGCGAGCATGGTAATGTTCACTAGTTTACTATCTATTTTGGAGTTTTTGATGGGCATAAGGCATGCATGACTTACGCTAAGAGATTATATTGGATGACAATAGTAATCGACGTGGGAGATTCCAAATATACAATAGACGATTTCAAATATATATAGGCGATCTTAAACATAATGTAGGCAATTATGTTCATTTTGATGATCTTATTATTTCATCGTACGTATTTTAATTATTTTAGATATTTACTTATTCTTCTATACATAATTTAGTATAAAAAAGTATATAAACAATAAGAAACAAAAAAGGAAATTGTCCATATACAGATTATATTATGAGAATAGACCATACTACATGAAGTGGATGGACAATATATATTACTACAACGTTAAAGCCGTTACAAATTAAATGAATAATCCTATTGTTTTCACTTTAGAACCTTCCAACTATTAAGATACGTATTATTTAAAAAGACTTATTCAAGCAGTTCGACGTTATATCTTCACATTATTATCAGCAACTATTTCTTGGTTTGAACATTGCTTTTCATACAATATAAGCGACCATATTTATTGTTAAGGGTTTGAGGAACGTACACAACATAGACGATTCAACTTCTTAATATGAGAATATATAAAATTTCATTATTTATTAATATTAGTAACTGGCCGGGCGATTTTCAAATATACTTAGGAGATATTAGGCGATTTCGAACATAAATTGGTGAACATTATTTATTATTTAAATGGGAGGAAGAACCTCCTTCCATAGACCTCTAATCTTTCTTTTACTACTGCATAACAGTAACAGGCTTTTGAAGTCTCTTTGTGACTTTTGCTTTGAAGTTGTGATCGCATATACTATAGATACTACGATACCGTTCTCGGAACCGGACACGAAAAATCGAATTGAAAAAAAGATTGCTAGTTTCAGTTACCAAATTTTTATAGTGTTTAATACTCCACATAATTTGCAGCACGAAGTCAATAAAAATAAAAGGGTCGATGTCAGTTGTATGCTTAAAGTATTTAAAAGATTCTGTTAAGCAACATAGGGTTCATTCAAGAGCCCTCCAGATTCTTATCTTTTGTATTCTGTAAACCCGGGGAATCCTAGTTTCTATCTACAACATTTTTCCTTATTTGAAATCTTACGTGTAATAGTCTTTTGGTTGGACAGACAAATTTTATTAAACTACGTAATACTTAAGAGGCATCATTACATAGATAGGTCACAAATGTTGGCCTCGCATGGAGAGAACCAAACATCAACAGCAAATAAACTAGACCTGCAAAATAAACACCAGCTGATAAGAAAGAAAGAGAAGTCACTAACCCCCCCTCCCCCCAAACACACACACACTTCATGGAGATCTCATAGTTTCAGCAATTTTCAAACATAAGACAGCATCTAAGCAGACATTCAATACTTGCTGCTTATTCAATACATCAATGTTGTGCAAATCATTGAGCTGATCTTTGGCTTCCTCAGTTGTCAATTCGGCGGGAAATGAGTAACAGTCCTCGCCGAATATGATTCTGGAAAGTTCATTCTTAGAGGTGTTCTCTCTGATGTTGGGGTAGGTTTTGGAAGCTAGAGTCCTTATGTCATGAGTTTCTATGGCATTAGTTTCTACTTTCTCAGGGTTGATACGCAAGTGGTGATGCCCAACTAGCAAGGCTTTATATTCCTCCTTGATATTTAACCCAACAAACACATATTGTTTCGGTGAGTCGTTGAGCAAGTGATGCAGGGCATCTGGATAGATGTCGAGCAATGTCAACCGTATCACCATACAACGGCTTCCGGAACAAAATGCCACTGTTGTAACGTTACCTCCCTTTGCTCTACGGATACAAAAGCCCACATATATCTTTTTTGACTCCAAAGATTGTATTGGATTTTTCCACATAAAGTGATTCAACCGACAAAGTATCATTGTGGTGTCTCTAGTCACTAGAAGTTTGATATTGTGGCTAAAGAATTGAAGTTTGAATTTGTGTGTACCACCTCCCTCAAATTCAGTACCTATTAGTTGGTTACGTATAGATGTTTTCTCTTCTCCACCTTCAATTGTGATGCGGTTGACAACGGCACCACCAATTTGTCTACCAGCTTGCCCCCTAGAACTACCAGCGGCATTGCCTTGTTGCCCACTAGCATTACCAGGGGCATTGTATTGTTGCCCTCCACCTTTCCCTTTCTTCCTATTTCTACCCATGAAGTTTCAAACTCTCTCCACCCGACAAAGCACAAATTTGATGTTATAAGGTTTTTTTTCGTGTGTTTAGAACTAGCCAAAGTGGGTGCTTATAAAGGGTGAAACGTGTTTGAGTGTATGTGATTGAGGGGGGGGGGGGGGGGGGGAGTAGAATTATAACCTGCTGCAACTATGGAATCATATTACGTAAACATGCTGCAACTATGGAATCATATTACATAATCTTGCTGCAACAATGGAATCACTGCAACTATGGAATCATATTACGTCGTGCTGCAACTACGGAATCATATTACATAATCTTGCTGAACCTATGGAATCATATTATGTAGTACGCAGTCTTGCTGCAACTATGGATTCATATGACGTCTTGCTGCAACTATGGAAACATATTACATAATCTTGCTGCAACTATGGGATCATATTATGTAGTACGTAGTCTTGCTGCAGCTGCAGCTAGTAGTGGAAGCGTTTAATATTCCTTACTTGAAGGATTGCAATAGTTAGATTGATAGGTTTTGGAACGACATGTCGATTTCGGATTCATAACCGACTAGAAATAGACTTATTGTACCGCATTGAGTAAACGAGCTCCATTTCGAAATCAGCGGATTCCGTTAGCTTTGTATTACTATTTGTGACATGTAGAAACTTTAAGAAGTAAATTTTGACTTCGTTTGGTTAGTTTCGCCTCTCGGCGCACAGGTTGGTTTTAAAGTCATCTTTGGACTCAATGAACCTACCCCTCATTTTATGCATTTGAGGTCAGATTTCAGATTTTGAAGGCGGTATATATATACTAGTTTCTCGACACGTGCGTTGCATGTGAATATCAAAGTCTTGTAATACATGATATTGTAATAATTATCAATAGTCACTACCTAGACTGACTATTGTTTAAATATAAAGATTATATAACATAGAATATAATTGACTATGGTATGACATAAGAATAATTGTCGTTATGTGTAGATATAAATAAAAAATGTGAACCAATAAGAAAGCAAAATTAGAAGAATTATGGATCAAAATGGTAATATACAAGAACACATCAAATTTTGCATGTTATGCTAGCACAAGTTGCTACTATTATATGAAGGAATGCACGAAATTTGATATATTGTTTTGACAAGACGGTGAAACATAAAGTAACAAAATCTATGTCATAGAACACAAAGCATATAACCATCTTTTCGTGCTCAAGTATATAATAACAATAACTTATTGACTTGGGGATATACTAACGCCACAAATGCATTTTGGGAAGTCAGTATATTTCAATCTAAAATAGTCATGTAATGTGTATATAACCAATTACAATAGTCAAATAAAAGAGAGGAATGGTGCACCAACCTTGGGAGTCGAGGCTTCGTTAGAATGTGGCGAAAGTAGTAAGAAGACATGGTACTATTTGAAGGATATAGTACTTTTGACACCGAGTGCAAATGATTAAATAGAAAATTCTAATTCCAAAATGTTTAGGTTGCAGTCTTTGATATCTTTTTACCCAAAAGCTCAACTTATATAGGAAAGAGTTTTGAAAAATAGTAGATTGAATGAAGAATAGCAAGAAGCTGTTCACTATTCTGCTCTAAAAGAACTGACAAAATAGTTAAGAAAATAATATACCGTTTTGTACAACCAACGAAAGAGAACTACTCCATAAGAAAGCTAAGGGAATCCACTGAAGCCGAATTGAATAGATTTCAAAAAGGACATTGAGTAACTTATTTAAAGGAGGCAACTTTTTAAAAACGACATGAAACCAAGTTAGTTATCCTCTTCTTACTAAGTATTCTAATTAAGAAAGCAATTATAATGGACGATTGTTATGTGCTAATCTTTTGCGGTAGAAATTAGATTGAAAGAATAGAAATTCTACCAAACAATTATTGTTCGTAGCATCTTTTCACATCCCATGCTATGATCAAACTTGTATACTTCAAAACATAAATTTCAATCAAAATGAACTTTTTTCCCTCACAGTGAATAGATAACTCTGTTACCAGTTCAACTAAGTCAATTCAATCCATTACTTCTTCATTTTATCCCTTGAATTTCACCCTATTATCCTCGTACATTCCATATAAATATTATCAAATTGTTCAATAATCCCATCTATAAACCATCTGGCAAAAATCTTCTTCCACCTTTTAATTAGATCACTAAACAATTTCAATCAGGACATCAAAGCAAAATGAAAATCACAATTCATGTTTTTAAGAAAATCAATCAGGCGAGCTTGAAACAAAAACTAAAAGGTAGGTTATATTTGCTTACCAGCAGCCAGGAATACATTTCAAAACTATATATGTAGAAAGAAAGCAGAGACACTTAAACGGGCATGCACGTATACAAAATCGACCAACAACTTAGCATAAAAAGAACATGAAACTAACTGGAGAAACTTTGAAACAAAATCAAAGTCAACGGGCAGATAAGAACACATGAAGCGAAAAGACCTTAATATGTCTGCCATAAGGACAATTGATTTTTTAAGAGAATCAAAATTACTTTTGGGTTATTCTTCGCCGAGAGCAACGATCGACGACGTACCAATTAATTTTTGAACAAAATGGAGTCTTAAACTGACACAACAGAGATACACTTCATAAAAGGTTTTGGCTCGTATATAGAGATTTATATGAGAGATGGTTCGTAAAGACATACCGATTTAAGATTGCCCTGAGTCTGCATGTGTACCATTTTGATTTTGGACAACATACAGTAAATTTACATGGTTAATGTTTAACTCTATAATTGCATTTATATTATTCTTGCATAACTGAATTTTCACAACTCCAAAACAAACTGTTGGTGACTATTGCGAAAGGTTGTCAAATGGTCGTATAGGTCTTGTGAAGGGCTGCTACTACTGAATGGCCATAATTTAGTGTTTTTTTAAAAAAGTAAGGTATTTATGATATTTAGAATATTTAGAAGGGCATTTTAGTAATTTGACTTTTCATGTTTTTTAGTACATGCTTTTATAGTAATATATGATTCATCTTGTCATTTTTAACTTGTTGAAATTGGTTTTATCAAATTCCAGGATCGGTTGGAGTTAGAAGCTTGACATTAGTTTTTAGCTCTATTGGTGTTTGGAGCTGCTAAACTGTAAGACTTGTAAAACAAAGTTGCTGGTTTTTTAGTTCTAAACTAGTGCTTACTGGTGCAAGTTATCAAGTACTATATCACTGGTGCTTGTTTACTGGTGTATTAAGTGTGCTGCTTATTGCTTACTGGCGTAAGTTACAAGTGTGTTACTGGTGCAAGCTAAAATATCAACCAAATCCTCATATATCTAGTGTGAGCCAAATATAGATAGATTGTAGTAGGACAAAAAAAGCTCTGCGACTTTAACGCCGATACTAGTCAAATGACCTCGGAATTCTGTTTCGTCTGCGCTCATAGGTCACAAATTATTGCATGAACCTAACGGAATCAACGGCTTGCAAAATGGAGCTCGTTGTCAAGTACTATATTACTGGTGCAGAAAAATCATTTTTGACCGTTGTTCGACCGATTTGGCGGTCGAAAATCCCTGTTTTTTTAGTAGTGTACAGTTCGAGCTCGTGCCATTTGTTCATGATGAGATTCAGACTTCATATGCTTGTGGGTGCTAGTTTGGTCATATTTTACTCAAATTTGACATGTGAGAAGTTCAGGCTCTTCTTGTCCAATGTTAGTGCACTAGGAAGCCTACAAGAGATATTTTTATCCGAAGTCGCTGCAATATTTATCTGTGGGCTGCCCTGGTTGATTTCATAGCAGTAGCAGTTTCAAGGAGCAGCAGCAGAAATCAATAGCAGTAGCAGTTTCAAGGAGCAGCAGCAGAAATCAATTTAGATAGTCAAGGATTTTTCAGCAGCTGGACCAAATGTTTTCATGGTCCTTTACTGTAGAGATTAGAGGAATTGAGAGCAACATTTCATTTTACTAACGGAAGATTGTTACAATGAATAATCTTAGCTCAGCTAAGAGTAGTTATATAGAAGCTTAGCCTTTAAGCTAGTTCTTAGTTAGTTACTAACTAACTAATTATCTATTTGACTCCTACAGCTTTTAACTTTGTCAATTAGGTCCCTTGGCTTCCAAATATCAGCTCACTCAACACTCCCCTTCAATCTGGTGAGTGAAATACATCATGAACTCCCAGATTGGACAACAGCAGCTTATGCTGAGCACTTCCTAAGCCTTTGGTCATCAGATCCGCTACCTGCATTCTGGTAGGAATGTACTGAGTGTCAATCAGTCCTTCTTTAAGTCTTTCTCTCACAAAATGGCAATCTATCTCTATGTGTTTCGTTCTCTCATAGAAAATGGGATTTTTTGCTATCTGAATAGCTGTTTTACTGTCACTATGCAAATCCACAGGTCTTTGTACTTCATTGTCCAGCTCCTCGAGCAGGCCTACTACCCAAACAATTTCAGCTACAACAGCTGCCATACTCCTATATTCAGCCTCAACTGAGCTTCTGCTCGCTGTTTGTTGCTTCTTAGATTTCCAAGATATTAGTGAATCCCCCAGTTTTATGACATAACCTGTACTTTTATATATTTCACAACCCTCAATGCTGCTGCCAGGTGTGACTGTTTGGGTTGCTGCATGAATTGACTCAGCACTTGTACTGCAAAGCTTATATCTGGCCTTGTAATAGTCAAGTAGAGCAGCTTTCCTACTAATTTCTGATAAGATCCCACATCTTCTAGCGCTGCATCATCAGTCTTTCCTAAGTGCTTATCATATTCTACAGTAGTCAGCCTTTGATTCTGTTCCATTGTAGTTGACACTGTTTTACAGCCTCCCAGACCAACACTTGATATCAGTTCCAATGCATACTTCCTCTGATTCAGCAGGATTCTCTTCTCTAATCTTAGCACTTCAATGCTTAAGAAATATTTAAGCTCTCCCAAATCTTTCATTTTGAAGTTCTGATTCAAAGCTGCCTTTGCTTCTGTGATTAGATCATTTCTACTACCAATTATCAACAGATCATCCACATAAATCAAGATCATAACAATGTCAGCTCCCTCTCTTTTGGTAAAGGGAGTGATCATAAGCACTTTGCATAAAACCAGCTTGCGTAAGGACAATGGTATGTTTAATATTACACTACCTTGATGCTTGTTTTAAGCCATAAAGGGATTTCAATAGCCTACATACTTTGGTCTCCCCTTGGCTATGAAAACACTGAGGTAAAGCCATGTACACTTCTTCCATGAGGTCACCTTGTAAAAAGGCATTGTTGACATTCATTTGAAAAAGGTGCCAACCCTTTGATGCAGCAACAGATATAACAGCTTTCACAGTTACCATTTTGGCCACTGGAGAAAATGTTTCATGGTAGTCAAGTCCTTCTTATTGAGTGTACCCCTTTGCCACTAGCTTGGCCTTGAATCTATCAACCTCACCATTAGCTTTGTACACCCATTTAGAACCAATAGGCTGTTTACCAGGTGGTAAAGAGACAATCTCCCAGGTGTTATTATCCTCAAGTGCCTGGATCTCTTGTGACATAGCCTCCATCCATTTCTCATCCTGAGCTGCTTCTTTGAAAGTCTTAGGTTCAGTATAAGTGGAGAAAGCACTCAAGTAAGCTTGATAGTGAACATGTAGGTGATCATATGAGACATAGTTGGCTATAGGATATATGACATAACTAGTGCCTTTGTTTGGTGTCACAAAGTCCTTGAGCCAGATGCGGAGACCTGTATTTCGTTTAGGTCTAGTGTGCAGGTGTGCTGGAACTTAAGAAGGACCATCTACAACAGCATGCTGCTCAGCCTCTGCATTTTCTATGTTAGTCTCAGCTGACTCAACATCTTCTGCAGAAATATGCAAGTAGTCTGAGGGTGTAACATCAGCTGAGGTGCTATGATCTTGAGTGGGATGAATTTCCAAGGTGTCATCCTCATTGGCTTCCATAGTTTCAGGAATAAGGATTGGGGTATCATCATCAACATTGAAGCTAGAAGGAAAAATGTCATTATACACCAGCTGTAGAACTGTATTTTCAGAGTTTAGTGAACCTGTTTGTGTGTGGAACTGAAACTCTCCTAAAATAACATCCCTGCTTACTATGATCACCTTACTATCCAAGGCATACAATCTGTAGCCCTTTTAAGTTTCAGAATAACCAATGAAGATGGTCTTCTTTGCTCTAGGAGCAAGCTTGTCACCTTTGGGCAAGGTTGCAGCAAAAGCAAGGCAACCAAACACTCTCAGATGATCTAGCTTGGCATGTTTTCTATAAAGAAGTTCATATGGACATTTCCCTTGTAAAGTTGGAGTGTGAAGTCTGTTGATCAAATACACAGCAGTTTTCACACAATCTCCCCAAAATCTGCTTGGTACCCTACTTTGAAACTTGAGTGCTCTTGCCATCTTAAGGATGTGTCTGTGCTTTCTTTCCACAACACCATTTTGTTGTGGTGTGTAGGGACAACTACTTTGATGAACAATTCCAAGAGAGGCCAGTAACTCATTGCAACTTGAGTTAAAGAATTCAGTACCATTGTCTGATCTTAAAACCTTAACAACAACACCAAACTGATTCTTTATTAATAGAAGAAAGTTTCTCAGTACAACACTTACTTCACTTTTAGACTGAATCAAGCACAACCAAGTATTCCTGCTAAAATCATCAACTATTGTAACAAAATACTACTTCCTATCATAGGTGGGAATCCTATAAGGACCCCAGACATCTAAATGCAACAATTGAAAGATGCCTATTGCTTTAGTACTACAATATGGAAACTGTAACCTTCATTGTTTAGCTAGAGGGCAAATATCACAGCTCTTGATTTCCTTATTTTCTACCTTATCTTGAAACTCCGGAATTTGATGAATGAACCTCACTGAAGCATGCCCAAATCTGAGATGCCACAATGTTGTTTCTGCTTATTTCTTTACTATACTGCTTGCTGTTATTGAATTTGTACAACTCTTCATCACGTACAAACCATTAAGTTCCTTACCAGTCCCCAATACCTTGCCACTGTGAAGATCCTGAAACACACAGTAACTAGGGTAAAAAGTGACTGAGCAACTGAGGTCTCTAGTAAGCTTGGAAACTGAGAGCAAGTTAAATTTGAATTTAGGGGCATGTAACACATTCTTAATGCATTGTTCTGCTAGGACCTTTGTTTTTTCTGTGTGTTTTATAGCACATCTATTACCAGTAGGTAGTTGAACACCATTATCTCCTTCCCACTTCACCTCTACAGACTCACTCAATAAATCTTTATTAAAGGTGATATGATGTCATGATGCTGAGTCTATGATCCATTCAAAAGATGATGCACTGAACATCAAAGAGACTGTACCTGTCAAAGTGTTAGAACATTCAGCTTCTGGTGTTCTCTTCGGCAATCTAATAAACTTGTTGTATTCCTCTTTAGTCAGGCAGTGCCCTTGATCCTTAGCACTATCATTGCATCTGGGCTTGTCATTGCTGTTGGTTTCGGCACTAGCATTATTTGCAAAAGTCCTATGAAACGACCTTAGGTAGTCGTTTCGGCAGTTATGATTCTGATTGACGTGCCGATAATTTTAAAATTTTTGTAAGGTCCATTAGGACCTGTCTATAAAATTTGAATTAAATCGGACTTCATTTGGTAGGAATCGAAAAAAACTTTCAGTTTCCATTCTCGGTAAATATTAAAAAGAGATTTTTGAGCTCGATGTTGGCGAATGAACTCCGATTCGAAATTTGAAAGTGCCGTTAGATTTGTATGATTATTTGTGACTTTTGTGAACTTTCGAAAGTGAATGTCGAGATTGTTCGGTTAATTTCGGCTAAAATTCTGAAAATTAATAATTTGATCTTTTTCTATTTAAATTTGCATCTTGAGTTTCGGGAACCCGATTTGAGATCCGCCTTAGCGAGTGTCATACCCAATTTCAGACTCAACTCAAGGCGAGTCGGGTTTTGGATTTGACTGGGTAACTCGTTTGAGTTTAGATGTTGGAGTCGCTACCTAATATAATTTCTAAGGTGTATTAGGTCACCTAAGTGTCTAAAGGTCAAGTTTAAAAGGTTAACTAGTCAATTCCAGAGATTCTACAGAGGTAAGAAGTCCAAATGACTCGGGGAAGAAGGTGTTAGGCACTTCCCCGAGTCCCACAAGAAGTGGCTACCGTCTGAGTCTTAATTTTGGGATATAAAAAGTGTATATTGTCATAAAGACTAACTTGGGAGTTAATTTTGCATTCTAGTTCAAAGTGTAGCACATTCATGTAATTTCAAACATATATGTAGTTCTCATGTACGACCTATATTTCGAGCGTAATCGTAGTTTTACGGCCTTATCGAAAGCCTAATCGTTGATAAGGGTTAACATACAAATAAGTCTTCAATTCCAATTCACATATATAATCTACACACGGAAAAGGTTTTGCACACATAGTCCATTTTCATAAACAACTTCAGATTTAGCAAGAAAAACAAAGGACGTTTTGTTTTAAAAAAAATATCGGCCATTTAGGGTCGGTGTGACTCGTCATTAATTGTCGAGCCCTAGCCTTAATGGCCTTTTTGTGTAGGGGTCAGAATTTGGAAACATATATATAGAGAGAGAGAGGCTGTTTTCGAAAATGAGTATCACAAAAGCACGCAAATGCAAATAAAGAGGCTGTCACACACATATATATATATATATATATATATATATATATATATATATATATATATATATATATATATATATATATATATATATATATATATATATATATAAAACATGCAAATACATGATCTACGTCATAATTATAACTTTAAGAAATGATTTTAAGGTGTATAAACGACCCCTAGCTTTTATACACCCCTAGTGTATAGGAGCGTTATCTGTTGAAAAACTAGTTTATTGCATATAAAGGCCATTTTTGAAAATATTTTAGGGCCTGAAGCAGTTGTGCAAAGAGGGGCAGCTTCCGTTTTTGCAGAAATAGTCTTAATTACGGCAATCATTACACTTATAGCCCCTGTTACGAGAAAACACCTTTTTCTAAAACAACTTAAGCATGAAAATCAATTGGCATTCAATTTCATTCGACTAAGGATTGGAACTTGTTATCAAAATCATTAAATTACGCGCAGATATCACTGTCCAACTAGTGCAGATCATCAGGTACGACATGCTAAGCTTTTAAACTGTCAGTTGAATGCAAAAGAACTTTTCCTAAATGTATGATGCGATCACACAAGTAGAGAAGGGTAAAGGAAGGCCCCTGGGTAGCCAGTTACACAGTTTTGAGACTGTGTGACCTGTTTTAGCTAGATACAACAGGGAAGTCCTAACAAATATACACATAAGGGATACTAGAGAGGGGAAAACATGCATTAAAGCTTTATTCTCCCCAGGTGGTTCATAATCTCAAATAATTATGCTTCACCAGTCTATAACATCATTAGTAAGCAACTGGAATGTACCAATTCAATACCCTACAATCATTAGCACTGGTATGGTCCTTTTAGACCATCCTAATATAATGTATAGAAGTTAACAGGGGCTAGAAGGAACCCAGAAACAAGGTGAAAAGTGACAGGGTGTTAAACAAGTGCAAGCAATTTAAGTCATGCAATTACGAGTAGAGAAAACAAATAGGTAGGAAAACCAGGCATAAACAGGTGTAAAGTATATGCAACAGTGTTCAACAATAGAGATATACCTTCTGAGCAACAGTAATGAACAAGAAAACAGGTTGTAGATGATGCAAGGTGCCTTCAGGAATGGAATCCAGCAGAGAAAGAGAACAGGGTCCTTTCAATGATCTTGAAAGAAAATTCAGAGAAGAGAGTAGTATGCAGTAGAATGTGTATGCCTGTGTTTTCTTTTGTATTCAATTTTTTTCTCAACTTATGTCTAGGACCAGGTTTATATAGGTGTGAGGGGTGGGGAATCAGGATTCAAACGGGTGATATGCAAAAGGCAAGGAAAAATCACTTCCAAGTTTAAAACAATGCCCTTAGGTGGATTAACCAAAAAATAAACCAATCAAATCCCCCAGAATCAATGCAAACCCATTCTTAAATCACTTTGGACTCCCTCCCCCATAGTTTGAAAGTGCCTAGGTTTAAAAGACTGATCCTTAAACAAGTTTTAGGCTCGGGATTAGTTAAAAACAATCTTAATAGATTTGAGAGGGATTTTAATTGAAATCATGTCAATCATAGAGCCAACTTCCTTTTAAGTTTCCCATTACGAATTTTAATTCAATCAATCAAGAATCCTCTAATCAGATTACTACCTCAATTTTAGGCATTAAATCATATGTCCAATAATAACAAATGGTGTGTAAATGTAAAGCATAGGTGATCACAGAAATTATGCAATTTTAAATCAGGGTAGAGGATCAAAGTAGTTGTAAAACATCAGGATAATACTTCAGACATTTACAGATTTTAAAGATAGGATTTTGAGCAACAATACACAAAGTACTGCTCACACATCGAAATTCATGCACACAGAGATTCAAACGATATTTGAAATTTAGATGAGGATTGGTAATCATGCAGCTATCCTATTTCAACTTAATCAACAAACAATCAGTCAGGCACACTAATGCACGAACAAAAGTTTAGGTAAATTTTAGGAGTAATGTCGCGTAGGACCAGAAATATTAAAAGAGAAAGGAAGAGTTACCGTTTACCCATTGCCGGAGAATTTTCCGGCAACTACAGTTCTCATAGATGAGAGGTTGATTTTGACCTTCATCAAACGGTAGCAAACCCATAGGGGTTTTGTAGAGGAGAGTGAGAGGATCATCGTGACATAATTTGTTTACGATTTCGCCGGCGAAGTTGGCCGGAATCGGCCCTTAACAGTAGCGATCTAGGTTTCGCCATGAGAGAGAGAATTTCGCGGCTGGTGGTGGGGAGTGGGAAATGAGGGGATTTTTAGGGTTTGGGGGTTGTTTGGTTAATTAAAAAAAAAAACTTGAATCCTGGCCGTTGGATTGATCTTGTGGACGGCAAGGATTAAGCCACGTAGCATGTAAAAACGAAGCTGATGTGTAGGGGTGTGTGTATAAACGTGTATATATGTATATATGCGTATAAATAGTGTATAAATAATGTAATTTTAGTATAAAATTATATAAAATAGGTATAAAAATATAGAAAACTTATAAAATTAATTTTAAAGCGTTAAAATGACTAGGAGGCATATAAAAACATAATTTTGGGGTTTAAAATGATGTGGACAGTTTTGTCAAAAATAGGAGTAATTGCGAGAATTGTAAAAATAGCCATAGCTCGAGACGACACTTCTAAAAATGGCCTCAATTGTCAGACTATTACGAGAATATAATTTGAAAGAAATGGACAGGGCAAGAGTGGATACACGATCGTGTGTAGAATTCGGAAAATGTTGATTTTGAAAGTAGGATGGACAAAATTGAGTGTCAACAGCTGCCCCTCTTTGCCGGGGGATGATGAAAGAGTCTTTGGGCAAAGGCGTTGACAGTGCGGCCAATTTTGTCATGACTCTAGATGAGCCTATGGCTCAGGAGAGTGTAGGGTGTCAAGCTGGGGTGCTTTCTCTGCTCAGGGTGTATTTCCTGCAATGAGAATGTGTTTGCACCATCATATAAAACGTACCTTCCCGCCGGGCTGGATTGTCCTTCCAGGATTATTGCAATATGAGATTGTGTCTGCCATGCCATAATTGCATATCTCTTGCTGTCAAGTGTTAGATTCAACATTGGATTGTGTGCCCTCCATCGGTGCATTGGGCTGTGTACCCTCCGGAAAGAGTAAAAATGCAAATCGATATCAGGTTGTGTACCCTCAACCGATACTTCGGGTTGTATGCCCTCAGCTAATGTAAAATGCAAATCAATATCGGGCTGTGTACCCTCAACCGACGCTTCGGGTTGTATGCCCTCAGCTAATGTAAAGTGTGAATCGATATCGGGCTGTGTACCCTCAACCGACGCTTCGGGTTGTATGCCCTCAGCTAATGTAAAATGCGAATCGATATCAGGCTGTGTACCCTCAACCGACGCTTCGGGTTGTATGCCCTCAGCTAATGTAAAATGCGAATCGATATCGGGCTGTGTACCCCTCAACCGACGCTTCGGGTTGTATGCCCTCAGCTAATGTAAAATGCGAATCGATATCGGGCTGTGTACCCCCAACCGACACTTCGGGTTGTATGCCCTCAGCTAATGTAAAATGCGAATCGATGTCGGGCTGTGTACCCTCAACCGATGCTTCGGGTTGTCTGCCCTCAACTAATGCAAAATGCAAATCGGTATTGGGCTGTGCACCCTCAACCGACGCTTCAGGTTGTATGCCCTCAGCTAATGTAAAATATGAATCGACATCGGGCTGTGCACCCTCAACCGACACTTCGGGTTGTATGCCCTCAGCTAATGTAAAATGACAAACCTTTCGTTGATGCATATTCGTCGTGCCTTTGTTGATTTTAAGTATCTTTCATGCCTGCATCCACAGAAAAATTGGTGAGTTGTATGGGGCGGTTTGGTTTGTGCATTCTTGGCTTGTTTCGTGTTCGCTGTCCACGAGTGCCGGGATCTTGGACGAGCTGATAGGGCTATGCATAAGGTGGTAAATAATGCAAATGATTTTGAAAAGTTTTTATAAAAAGAAATGCAATGAAATATTTTGCCCCATTGAGTCACGAGTCGCATTGTGTAAAGCCAAAGTTGTCGCCCTTCATGCCGATCCAAACGAATTTTGAGGGCGCCCTCAAAATTCTGCCCCAGTTTGCATTTGAAATTTTTGAGAGGTCCTAAAAAATTTCTGCCCCAGTTTCGACTATGTTTGTCCTTTAGGAATTTTTTAGAGTTCCTCAAAAATTCTGCCCCAGTGTTTGCTTTAAGGGAAAATGAAATTTTTGTATTTATGCAACCGAACCTTGAATAAGTTGCCTACGTATCCCTCTTGAGGAATCAGGTTGTGGCGTAGTTCAGATTACATAATGTATTGTAGAATGTAGAAATCATTAATCAGTACGAACTCATATACATAGTATCTCTTGACAGTATCTGAGTTGATTGGTTTTGGCCCGACTTCTCCATCCATTTCTGCCAGTATCAATGCTCCTCCATTCAAAACTCGGTGAACCATGTACGGTCCTTGCAATTTGGTGCGAACTTGCCTTTTGCTTCTTCTTGATTCGAAAATATCTTCTTCAGAACTAATTGCCCAGGTTCAAAGAATCTCTCTCGAACTTTCTTACTGAATGCTTTAGCCATCCTCCTTTGATATAATTTTCCATGACATATTGCACTCAACCTCTTGCCATCGATGAGGGCCAATTGCTCTATTCTTTCTTTGATCCATTCAGCATCTTTCAATTGCGTCTCTTGGATGATTCTCAAAGATGGTATCTCAACCTCCGCGGGTATCACTGCTTCGGTGCCATACACCAACAAATAAGGAGTAGCCCCTATTGATGTTCTTATTGTGGTGCGGTATCCTAACAGGGCATATGGTAGATTCTCATACCATTGCTTTGAAGTGCCTGTTTTCTTGCACAATATCCTTTTGAGGTTCTTATTGGCAGCCTCGACCGCACCATTCATTTGAGGTCTATATGTGGTGGAGTTGCGATGCTTGATCTTGAAAACTTCACAGGTTGCTTTCATTAGGTCACTGTTGAGATTGGACCCATTGTCAGTGATGATGGATTCAGGAATGCCAAATCGGCAGATCATCTTAGCACTAAATAATTCGACACCACTTTCTTTGTTACTGATTTGTATGATGCAGCTTCTACCCATTTGGTAAAATAATCAATGGCTACCAGTATAAAGCGATGCCCATTGGAAGCGGCTGGCTTGATAGGTCCTATGACATTCATTCCCCAGGCGGCAAAAGGCCAAGGCGATCCCATAATGTTTAATTCATTGGGAGGCACTCGAATCATATCTCCGTAGATTTGGCATTGGTGACATTTCTTTGCGTGCTTTATGCAATCATGCTCCATTGTCATCCAGAAATAACCAGCCCTCTAAATCTTCTTTGCGAGCACGAAGCCATTCATGTGCGGGCCACACGCCCCAGAGTGTATTTCTTCTATCAATTTAGCAGCTTCTTTTGCGTCCACACATCTCAGCAAACCTAGATCAGGTGTCCTCTTGTACAATACTTCTGCATTCAGAAAAAAACCATTTGCTAGCCTCTTCAGTGTCTTCTTTTGGAGACTTGTTGCGTTCTTTGGATAACTGCCGTCTTTGAGAAACCCTTTGATATCGTAGAACCAAGGCTGTCCATCCAACTCTTCTTCCACATGGTAGCAGTAGGCTGGTTGTTTTCTTACAGTCACAGGTATTGGGTCAATGTAGTTCTTGTCTGGATGTTTGGTCATAGAAGATATGGTAGCCAAAGCGTCCGCGAACCCATTTTGCAATCTAGGTACATGCTGGAACTCTATCTTGGTAAATCTTTGCTTCAAATCCTTTATGCACTCCAAGTATGGCAATATTTTGGAGTTCTTCGCTGTCCATTCTCCTCGGACTTGGTGAATCAGTAAATCAGAATCTCCGATTGCCAGCAACTCTTGTATGTTCATATCTACTGCCAATCTAAGACCCAAGATGCAGGCCTCATACTCCGCCATGTTATTGGTGTAAGGAAACCTTAGTTTGGTCGTGACAGGATAGTGTATTCCAGTCCCGGAAACTAATACCGCTCCAATGCCGACTCCTTTGAAATTGACTGCCCCATCAAAGAATAGCCTCCAACCATCATATTCTTCGGTGATCTCTTCTCCTACGAACATGACTTCTTCATCAGGAAAGTAGGTGTGGAAAGGCTCATAGTCACCTCAGCCATATGATCAGCCAAGGCTTGAGTTTTCACTGCCTTTTGAGTGACAAAAGTGATGTCGAATTCACTGAGCAGCATCTGCCATTTAGCCAGCTTTCCAGTAGGCATTGGTTTTTGGAAAATGTACTTGAGAGGGTCCATCCTTAATATCAGCAACGTTGAGTAGGATGTTAAGTAGTGCCTCAACTTCTGTGCTATCCATGTCAGCGCACAACACGTGCGCTCCAGCAATGTGTACTTGGCTTCTTAAGGAGTGAACTTCTTGCTTAAATAATATATGGCTTGCTCTTTCCTCCCAGTTGAATCATGTTGCCCCAATACACAACCAAAAGCCGAATCTACTACGGACAGGTACAAAATCAAAGGTCGCCCAGGCTCAGGTGGAACCAGCATAGGTCGGCAAGACAAATATTCTTTTATCCGATCAAATGCTTTTTGGCAATCCTCCGTCCACTCGATCACTGCGTCTTTCTTCAGCAACTTGATGATTGGTTCACAGATGACGGTGGATTGTGCTATGAAATGGCTGATGTAATTGAGCCTTCCCAGAAAACTCATAACCTCTTTCTTGCTTTTTGGCGGTGGTAATTCCTTGATGGCTCTGATCTTGGATGGATCCGGCTCGATACCCCTCCTACTGACGATGAAATCCAGGAGCTTCCCTGCCAGAACACCAAAAGCACACTTTGCCGGATTTAGCTTTAGATTGTACTTTCGCAAGCAGTCAAAAAACTTGCGCAAGCTGTCAAGATGCTCCAAACTCTTCTTTGATTTAATGATCACATCGTGCACATAGACTTCAATCTCTTTGTGCATTAGGTCATGGAGCATAGTTGTCATAGCCCTCATGTAAGTTGCCCTAGTATTCTTCAAACCAAATGGCATAACCTTGTAGCAATATGTCCCCCAAGATGTAGTAAAAGCTGTCTTCTCGACATCCTCCTCATCCATGAGCACTTGATGATAACCGGCGAAACAGTCTACGAAGGATTGCAGTTCATGTTTCGCGCAATTATCAATCAAGATATGTATGTTTGGCAGTGGAAAATCATCCTTTGGACTTGCTCTATTCAGATCTCTGTAGTCCACACAAACTCGGAGTTTCCCATCTTTCTTCAGCACTGGGACGATGTTAGCCAACCAAGGTTGATATTTGACTGTTTTCAGAATCCCTGCATTGAGCTGCTTAGTTATTTCTTCACCAATTTTCAACAAGAACTGATGACTTGAAAGTTCGGGCCTTTTGTTTGACTGGCGGAAAGCCCGGATTGATAGGTAATTTGTGAGCTACCACATCCGTGCTTATGCCGGTCATGTCATCGTATGACCAGGCGAATACATCCTCATATTCTTTAAGAAACTCAGTATATCGCATTTTGTCCTCGGTATTGAGATGTACACTGATCCTTGTCTCTTTCACAATTTCCTCATCTCCTAAGTTTATCACCTCGGTCTCCTCGAGGTTTGGATTAGGTTTGTTTTCAAATCTCTCAATTTCTTCTTGTGTGGTTTCATCAAAATCATCATAATCAGCTCCAGCTTCCCCAAGCTCCATTGTTTTATTACACGTTGCGATTGTAGACTCAATGGGATTACTAGTATGAATGCTGAAACAAGTAAAATATTGCCAAATTAAAAGATTAAAGCAAAAATCAAACAGGAAATAGTGCAATATTTTATTTATGAATCCTCGCAAAACAAAGTTTGTGGGGAGACATGTGCAATAAGAAAGTAAAAATACAAACTCCACGACTCAGAGTCGGGTTTTATTTTAGAAAACATAAAAATATCTTTTTATCCCCTCAGCTCTACCAAGGTCCACGGTAAGCTCGGGCCCGGTTGCTGATCCAGTTGTTCAGTGTTGCTCCAGATCCGGCCTTTGTCAGTCCAGGAAGTTCAATATGTTCTTCCAAGACCACACAACATTCTTCATTAGCTATGAATAATTTTTGCATTCCCGCCAGCAGATCTTCTTTAGCATCAGCTATCTTCGGCTCCACTCCTTGTGCTGCGGACACCTCCTCTTTTCGACCATCCAAGTACCCAGACGAGACAAAAATATGCAAGAGAGTCTTGGTGCTTTTCTTGTAGAACTTGAAATCCAATGACGCTTCTTCCATGCTCTTTTCATAGGTCATAATGTACCCTATGCCAGCCTTCTCGTTGTCGGGCCTCATCACTATTCTGATTGGCTCGACCATACTGTCCAAGTTCTCTCCCAAACCTTTTCCCGGTTCGTAGCCTTGCTTGATCATGATGCCTATAACCCAGTCCCCAGGCCATTTTGTGGGCTGTGGGAGTATATACGGCTCTTCGATCACTACCTCAATGGGTTCGGGTGCCTCGGGTATCCACACTTGCTTTACCTTTGTTTCTTCAGAGATGCATTCCCAATTGGGACGAGCATTGGGTGAGTACATTGGTCGCTTCTCGGCCTTAACTGGTAGGAATTCTCCTGAGGGTACTCCCCAATTAGACATGATTGGCTCCCAGACCAATTCCCTTCCTTCGTAGCCTTTGCCTCAGCTATCCCAATAAGCATTGTAAAAGTTCCTCTTTCTTTCTTCAACTCCAGGCGGTGTGTTGACCAACTTGGGAGCAAAGTGTGCAGTGCAACCTCCTTGGCTTGTGCCTGTGGGATTCCAACTTGAATTGTAATTCTTACGACGTCCCCCTCGAGTGCCTTGTAATGCTCCCACAAGTTCTACAGTATAGAATGTTTGCCCATCATGAGTATCCCTTTCAATTGCTGGTATAGTTTGCTCATTGTAGATAGAATTGTTCCCCTCACCGAACACTACTACCTTTTTGTGATCCCATTCGAACTTCACGGTTTGGTGCAATGTAGAAGGCATCGCACCAGCCATATGGATCCACGGTCTCCCCAGTAGCAGATTGTAGGAAGCAGAGATGTCCATGACATGGAACTCAACAGTGAACTCCACGGGACCAACCATCATAGTTAGGTCGATCTCTCCAATGGTGCTTCGTTATGAACTATCGAACCCCTTCACCTTCATGTCGCTCTCCCTTATCTTGCTTTGGTCAATTCCCATTCTTTTCAAAGTGATGAACGGGCATATGTTCAGACCAGAACTTCCGTCGATCAGAACTCTTCCCACGAACCAGTCTTTGCATTTGACAGTGATGTGCAAAGCTTTGTTGTGATTTAACCCTTCAGGTGGTAGTTCATCTCTGTGAAAACCAATTCGGTTGGCCTCCATGACTTGTCCAACCATGCTAGCCAGGTTTTCAACTGAAGTTCCACCGGAACATGTGCTTCGTCCAACACCTTCATCAAAGCACTTCGGTGGCTTTCCGATTTGAGGAGCAAAGCCAAAACAGAGATTTGTGCTGGAGTTTTGCCCAAGTGCTCAACTACGGAGTACTATTTTGCTTGCACTTTCTTCCACAATCCTTCGGACTCTTCCTCGCTAATGCCTCGGCTGTCTCGAATAAGGTGCTCGGGAGTATAGATCCTCCCCCTCCTAGTCATTCCATGTGCAGCAATAGTCTCAACTACGGACTTGTTCCTCTCCCTTTCGTAATCTCACGGCACCGCCTTGTCACTGTATGGGGGTACCACATCAACATAGAATTTGGGAGCCACTTCCACCTCAATGGGCTCTGGCGCTGTAGCGGCTTGAGCAACTGAAGCGGTTGCTGGTACCTTTTCTTTTGCCTTGACGATAGTCCCTTCTTAGTTACATTCCTCATCCAGCTCGACCAGGTTCACCATACTGTCTCCATGATTAGGCAAAGGATTGTTGTGCACTTTCGGAGTCTTCAAGTGTATACCTTTTGGTCTATCAAGTCTTGTACCTTGTCCCTTAAGGCATAACACTTCTCAGTATCGTGACCAGGTCCTCCAGAGTGGTAGGCACAAGTTTTGGTTTGATCAAAGTAGAGCGTCATCCTATCAGGCATTTTGAATGGCACGAGCTGTATGTGGCCAGCTGCTTTGAGTCTCTCGACCAACTGAGTGTGAGATTCAGCCAGTGGGGTGTAGTTCCTTTTGGGTCTTAGGTTGTTATTGACGTGAGGCCTTGATGAGTAGGTGTTGGTATTTTGGTAGTTGGGACTTTGTGGGTAGGTTGGTCTTTGAGGTGGTGGATTTTGGTACATGGGCTGGGTGTTATAGACTGGGTAGGTGGATGTAGGTGGTATGTATAGGTAGGAGGGAGGTGGCGTTTGGTAGTAGTGATTGTGAGTAGGGGAGTAGTCAAGTGATGCGGCCACGAAAGAGACATCGTCCTTCTTTTTCCTCGAGGTGGTAGTGTTGCCAGCTTGTAGGGCCTTGTTAGCGGCTTGTAATGCGGCCATGCTAACAATCCTCCCAGTCTTCAGTCCATCTTCAACCATATCCCCAATCTCGATCAATTCTCCAAACTTCTTGTCTTGCAGATTCAGCATTTTGTCAAAATAGACATCTTCTTATATGCGGATGAAAGTCGCCACTATCTCAGCATCTTCCATGGGAGGTTGAACTTTGGCGGCTTCATCTCTCCATCTAGTCGCAAACTCTCTAAAAGTCTCCGTGGGATTTTTCTTCAGTTTCTCCAAGTAGAACCGGTCGAGCATAGCATCAGTGTTGTACACAAAACTATCGACGAAGTCTCCAGCCATTTCTTCCCAGCTCCTCCACTTCTTTGTTTGTTGCTTAGAGTACCATACCAGTGTATCACCAGTCAGACTGCGGTTGAACAGCTCTGCATACGGATCTTTTCATCATGTCCAACTCCAATCAACTTGTCACAATAAGATCTTAGATAAGCCATTGGGTCTCCACTACCATCGAACATGTTGAACTTAGGTGTCTTGTATCCTTCGGGCAGCTTTAAATCGGGATACAAGCAAAGGTCCCCATAAGCTAGCCCTCGGGTTCCCTTAGTGTCTTGAAGTTGTTTGAACTTTTCTACCAGCCATTGGACTTGCTCTTTGGTGTTGTCTGGGTCTTCTTTGGTCCATGCATATATTTCGTGATCTTTGGTGGGTGATGCGATGGTTTTGGTTTCAACGGTGAAGGAGGGTAGGTTGTTTTGTGGTGCTTTTGGTGGTGCAGTGTAGGTAGGGTAAGGAATTTCTTTTTCAAGGTAGAGTGGATCTTTGCCGTGTGGGCAAGAAGTTTGGTTTGGTTCAGTGATCTCATCAATACGGGTCAGAGGGATCCTACTTTCTAAATCAAGCAGCCTCTGCTCCAGCCTAGCATATGTTAGTTTAAATAAAATCGCGTCCTATCATGCATGGGACATCTTTTGTGCCAGAGATAGGCCTATCGGGTATTCGAAGCAATGTTTGCACAGAATACATCATTTTGTTTGCTTAAACATAATCAGCACAAGCCTAAAATCCAAAAATGACAAAATTTTATTTGATTTGCTTGGCTTTATTTGCAAACATTAATCTTAAAGACGACGACTCGATTAAGGCAAAAAGACGACAAAAACAAGACGACTTGACTCGATACGACTAAACTAGGTGCCAAGCAAAAAGACTCCAAATTCAAACATCAGCTCCAGCGTCTTCCTTTTCCTTCTCCTCTTTGGTTTCTTCCTTGGGCTTGTGAGCCAATCTAATGAGTGGAAGATCAACAAATGTCTCCAGCAAGTCTTTCCCAGCCTCCATGTCACCCAAAGCTTTTACGAGGAACTCGCAGATTTCTAATCCTCTTGCTTCCTTCTCTTCCAGTGGTACTGACTTAAAATACTCTCCCCATCCTTTGAGCAAATCTTGTAAATTCCCAACGGCTTGCCTTGCAGTCATGACCTTGCCGGTCCAATACTTGAGTTCGTCCCCTTTGATCTTATCTTTGTATTGTCTCCTCATCTCCCTTTCTTGTGTCACCCTTAACTCCTTCTTTCTTTGGTCAAATTCGTGTTTCATCTTCTTGTATTTTTCAGCAGCATTTGGAGCTTTGGCTTTCCTTTTTAGTGTAGTCTTAGACTGATACCTTGCTTTATCTTCGCCGAGCCATTGAGGGTAGGCCAGGGTAGCTGTGGGGTTCACCCTACTGTCACGACCGCGGCAAAATTGCATAGTAAGCCTTTTCTCCCACAATGTCAATATGGTGAGAACCATCGGATGCTCGATGTCTTTTATGTCAATGTTGAAACTTCTTCCCTCGATCAACTGCGGGGTTTGCTGTGTCATTCCCACTTGTCGAAGGATCATTAGAGGAACATAGTGATGAGTTCCTCAGAATCCAATCAATGTCAAGAAAGTGATATCTTGACCTTGTATGGAGACAACGAAGCCAACACAATTTTCAATTACCCATTGCACCTCTTGCAATTCCTCGAGTTTGGTATACCAACCTTCCATGTTTGCAGGATATTTCCATGCCACTGTTCCAGCCATAAGGGTGCTATGTGAGCGGATACCTCCTTGCCAAGAGGGTTTTGGTGCCATTGGACTGACGGGGACACTATGCAAATGCTCTATCAACCAGATCTCCAGCAACAGATTGCAACCTTCGAAGAAATCTCCTCCTCTCCTACATTTGGTTAAAGCCCTATAAACTTCCCCAAAATCATTAGAACCAAACTTACTTGACATTTGAAAGCACCTTTGCGCAGCCCCCTTACTACTCTTCCTAGCCTTATATTGATCTTGCCTCCTTTCTTGGGGAAAACCATGCTTCCCAGAAAAGCAATGATGAAAGCATTGGATTTAGTACACTCCCAATCTTGAATCTCCCATGCCCCAACCCAATCATGCCCAAGTGTTGGATCTCCAAATCTAGAATGCAAGTACTCCAATGTGACCTTCCCATCATGCACTCCCTTGACGTATGGATCAGAGGGAGCTCCCAGCAGTTTAATGAACTCCTTAGGTTCCACATCTCGGAAATAAATCATGGTCTCAGGTCCAAGCTCCAACCCTGCTAGCACTCCAAATTCTTCTAACATGGGTGCCAACTCGAAACCATTGAAGTGAAAAACAGCCCACTTGTAGTCGCAGAAATGTGTAGCAGCTTCAACCAAACCAATCACGACAGTATAGTTCTTGAGAGCTACCAACTCTCCCAACATCTTTTGAATATGAGCTTTGCTAACAACAGGCAAACTTTCCACCAAAGTCTGATCAAGTGAGGAGGCCGAGAAATGATCTCAAATTGGAGTGTTCCTTTTGCAGCCATGGTCTGAAAACAAAACAAGAAGGGGTAATGACAAAACATTTTTATAGTCTTGATCATGTTTAAACAGACGATCAATATTTCGTGCAAATATTTCTTCGAATCCATGCAGGGATCCAATTTTGATCATCTTAGGTTTCCTAATAGACATTAACGTGCTATAGACGTAGGGCCTTTCTATATTTAAAATGATATGAGAAAAATAAACATGCATTGCCAATTGTTCTCAAAATTTCCCCAACAAAGACTTCATTATATAATTTGGAGTCTATTACATGAGAACTTAGAATAAAAAGACAAAACAAAACAAGACATTGGGTTCCTCCTCTAGCCTGGATTTCTTTGCTCCTCTCACTATCTCTTGAGCTTCTTCCAAAGCCTCCGCCAAATGGCCTTTGGCCGCAAACAAATAAAGTATGTCCACGACGCTGCATTCGGCATTCCATTGTTCGAGATTTTCCATCAATCCCTCTACCTTTCTTTCTAAGTTAAGCGCACGTTTCTTCCATATCTCTATCCTTCTTTGGTGTTTCGTTTCTAATTCAGATACCCTTCGCATTAACCACTTGTACTTGATTTGCGCCTCTACCTCCTTGTCTTCAACAGTGTCACTCCTATTCGCTCCAGGTGTAATTTTTCCTCCTAGCTCTGCTTGTAGCCAGTCTACATAGTGTGGTTCATAGCCTGCGTTATACCGATCTCGTTCTATAGACTTCGGACCCATTATGCGACGATTTTTCCAACTTTCGATGATTTCTCCAACAAAAGTGATCTTTTCCTCCATGTAATCAAGTTGATATCGCCCAGTGAAAGCCATTTGAATGATGCATTATTTTCTACCAGCTTGCCTCATGACTCTTCTAGGTATGTATGGTTGAAGGCCTCGCAGCCCCATTAGAGTCAAAAAAGGAGTGGCATTAGCTCGAATTGTGAATTCATTTGTTGGAAACCAAGTGAACATCCATTGTACTGTGTTGTGTGTTATGCTGTTGAAGAGTTTTAACCATCCGTCGGTGCTACTTGTTTGTTTCAAAGTTCTAACTCCATAACGTGGTATGGTTATGCGATTAATGCATGATGGTTTGAGTATCTCCGTGCTTCCTCTAACTATTTCCAAATGCTCCTTAAACCAAAGCTGTAGTAACAAGTTACACCTTTCGAAGTATTTAGCCCCCTTTTACACAGCCCCAAAGCTCTATAAATATCGGCCAAAATCATAGGCACCAAAGTGCACTCTTGCTTGTCAACCCCGTTCATCACAGCTTCCACTACCTTAATCAACCGTACCCCAATGTAATGCTTTGAATTCTCAGGAAACACCATAAAGCCCAAAAAACTAACTATGAAAGCAAAGATCTTTCCCTAATGCCAATCATCGTAGGAAGTGAAATCTTCACGCCTTTGGTCAAAAGCACCATTATATCCAAACTTCTCATACAGAAATGACAAAGGTATATCGCCCTTTTGTATGAATGTTGCCGCATCGTTTCCAACAAGGCCAAGCAACGTGCGAAAGTCGCTTAAAATAGGAAACTTTGGAATAATGATTGTCGTCTCTTGCCATGTATGCTTTTCCCTGATCATACCCGCATCTTCTATAAAGCCCCCTATCTCTTCTAAAAGTGGTGTCAACTCTACGCCATTGAACTTAAAAACATTCCTTTGCTCATACCAAAAGGTAACCGCTGCCTCGATAACCCCACGACATGGTTCCATTTCCATTAGTAAAGGTAAATGCCCCCAAGTACCTATGAACCCTCAAACGGCCGTGATTCCCTAAATTATTCCACCATCGCGCCAGTAGAGGAGGAACACCCATAACCATAGCAAACTTTGGACATTTTTTAGCCATGAAGACCTACAAATAAACAAGAAAAATAAAGATAAACACCCCGTTCCTATTTTGAGAACAATATGACCGTTACATGTTTATTTTCCATAAATGCAAATAATCATGTCCAAACACCCTTTAGGGTTGAAAACCCGTTTAGAATGTTGGACAAGTTGGCCTATTTTGGACTTGGAAACAAGTCGACTAGCATGGTATCATGATGTATGAATTCCTATCGTCTCCTCTAAGATTTGGTTTAGACAAAGGTTCCTCCAAACAAACAATTTGGAGGTGGAAAAGTTTTGGGACCGTCGGCTGTACCATGAACTCGACCTATCCCAAAATTTTTCGAAGGGTGTCTGTAGAAGTGAGAACGGCCGTCAAACCGACGCAACCGTTTTTGTTTTTTCAAATATCGCACGAGTGAACGTTGATGGTGAAGTATATCAAATAAAATGAATTACAAAATTGAAAATATATTACAACCAACATAAAACAAAAGAAAACAAAACAAAAAACAAAAAAAGAAAGAAGTTAGTTCCGGATGATAATAATAACAAAATAATAGACAATAAAAATCCCAAAATAAAGACTCGTTGTGGTTAGGACTTTAAAATCCCCAGTGGAGTCGCCATTCTGTCATACCCGATTTTGGACTCAACTCGAGGCGAGTCGGGTTTCGGATTTGACTGGGTAACTCGTTTGAGTTTAGATATTGGAGTCGCCACCTAATATAATTTCTAAGGCGTATTAGGTCACCTAAGTGTCTAAAGGTCAAGTTTAAAAGGTTAACTAGTCAATTCCAGAGATTCTATAGAGGTAAGAAGTCCAAATGACTCGGGGAAGAAGGTGTTAGGCATTTCCCCGAGTCCCACAAAATGTGGCTACCGTCTGAGTCTTAATTTTGGGATATAAACAGTGTATATTGTCATAAATACTAACTTTGAAGTTAATTTTGCATTCTATTTCAAACTGTAGCACATTCATGGAATTTCAAACATATATGTAGTTCTCATGTACGACCTATATTTCGAGCCTAATCGTAGTTTTACGGCCTTATCGAATGCCTAATCGTTGATAAGGGTTAACATACGAATGAGTCTTCAATTCCAATTCACATATATAATCAACACATGGAAAAGGTTTTGCACATATAGTCCATTTTCATAAACAACTTCAAATTTAGCAAGAAAAACAAAAGAGGTTTTGTTTTAAAACAAATGTCGGCTATTTAGGGTCTGTGTGACTCGTCCTTAATTGTCGAGCCCTAGCCTTAATGGCCTTTTTGTGTAGGGGTCGGATTTTGAAAATATATATATAGAGAGAGAGAGGCTGTTTTCGAAAATGAGTATAACAAAAGCACGCAAATGCAAATAAAGAGGTTGTCACACACACACACACACACACACACACACACACACACACACACACACACACACACACACACACACACACACATATATATATATATATATATATATATATATATATATATATATATATATATATATATATATATATATAACATCCAAATACATGATCTACGTCATAATTATAACTTGTAAGAAATGATTTTAAGGTGTTTAAACGACCCCTAGCTTTTATACACCCCTATATACTATTGGATTAGTGTATATGAGCGTTATCTATTGAAAAACTAGTTTATTGCATATAAAGGCCATTTCTTAAAACATTTTAGGGCCTCAAGCAGTTGTGCAAAGAGGGGCAGTTTCGATTTTTGCAGAAACAGTCTTAATTACGGCAATCATTACATATATAGCCCATGTTACGAGAAATCACCTTTTTCTAAAACAACTTAAGCATGAAAATCATTTGACATTCAATTTCAGTCGACTAAGGATTGGAACTTGTTATCAAAATCATTAAATTACGCGCAGATATCGCTGTCCAACTAGTGCAGATCATCAGGTACGAAATGCTAAGCTTTTAAACTGTCAGTTGAATGCAAAAGAACTTTTCCTAAATGTATGATGTGATCACACAAGTAGAGAAGGGTAAAGGAAGGCCCCTGGGTAGCCATTTACATAGTTTTGAGACTGTGTGACCTGTTTTAGCTAGATACAACAGGTAAGTCCTAACAAATATACACATAAGGGATACTAGAGAGGGGAAAACATGCATTAAAGCTTTATTCTCCCCAGGTGGTTCATAATATCAAATGATTATGCTTCACCGGTCTATAACATCATTAGTAAGCAACTGGAATGTACCAATTAAATACCCTACAATCATTAGCACTGGTATGGTCCTTTTAGACCATCCTAATATAATGTATAGAAGTTAACAGGGGCTAGAAGGAACCCAGAAATAAGGTGCAAAGTGACTGGGTGTTAAACAAGTGCAGGCAATTTAAGTCATGCAAATACGAGCAGAGAAAACAAATAGGTAGGAAAACCAGGCATAAACAGGTGTAAAGTATATGCAACAGTGTTCAACAATAGAGATATACCTTCTGAGCAATAGTAATGAACAAGAAAACAGGCTGTAGATGATGCTAGGTGCCTTCAGGAATAGAATCCAGCAGAGAAAGAGAACAGGGTCCTTTCAATGATCTTGAAAGAAAATTCAGAGAAGAGACTAGTATACAGTAGAATGTGTATGCCTGTGTTTTTTTTGTATTCAATTTTTTCCTAAACTTATGTCTAGGACCAGGTTTATATAGGTGTGAGGGGCGGGGAATCAAGATTCAAATGGGTGATATGCAAAAGGCAAGGAAAAATCACTTCCAAGTTTAAAACAATGCCATTAGGCGGATTTACCAAAAATAAACCAATCAAATCCCCCATAATCAATGCAAACCCATTCCTACATCACTTTGGACTCCCTCCCCATAGTTTGAAAGTGTCTAGGTTCAAAAGACTGATCCTTAAACAAGTTTTAGGCTCGAAATTACTTAGAAATAATCTTAACATATTTGATAGGGATTTTAATTGAAATCATGTCAATCATAGAGCCAACTTCCTTTTAAGTTTCCCATCAAGAATTTTAATTCAATCAATCAAGAATTCTCTAATCAGATTACTACCTCACTTTAGGCATTAAATCATATGTCCAATAATAACAAATAGTGTGTAAAATGTAAGACATAGGTGATCACAGAAATTATGCAATTTTAAATCAGGGTAGAGGATCAAAGCAGTTGTAAAACATCAGGATAATACTTCAGACATTTACAGATTTTAAAGATAGGATTTTGAGCAACAAGACACAAAGTACTGCTCACACATCGAAATTCATGCACACACAGATTCAAACGATATTTGAAATTTAGATTAGGATTGGTAATCATGCAGCTATCCTATTTCAACTTAATCAACAAACAATCAGTCAGGCACACTAATGCACGAACAAAGTTTAGGCAAATTTTAGGAGTAATGTCGCGTAGGACCAGAAACATTAAAAGAGAAAGGAAGAGTTACCGTTTACCCATGGCCGAAGATTTTTTCAGAAACTACAGTTCTCACAGATGAGAGGTTGATTTTGACCTTCATCAAACGGTAGCAAACCCATAGGGGTTTTGTAGAGGAGAGTGAGAGGATCATCGTGACATAATTTATTTTCGATTTCGCTGGCGGAGTTGGCCGGAATCGGCCTTTAACAGTAGCGATCTAGGTTAGCCATGAGAGAGAGAATGTCGCGGCTGGTGGTGGGGAGTGGGAAATGTCGGGATTTTTAGGGTTTAGTGGTTGTTTGGTTAATTAAAAAAGAAACTTGAATTCTGGCCGTTGGATTGATGTCGTGGACGGCCAGGATTAAGCCACGTAGGCAATGGTGTGTAAAAACGAAGCTGATGTGTAGGGGTGTGTCTATACACGTGTATATATGTATATATACGTATAAATAATGTAATTTTTAGTATAAAATTGCATAAAATAGGTATAAAAATATAGGAAAATTATAGAATTAATTTCAAAGCGTTAAGATCTCTCCAGATGGTGCATTCGTTTTGCATTCTTGTATTCATTTTTTATTCATACAGTGTGTGTATATGTATACTAGTGTTTTGTCACGCGCTTTGCGCGTGTACCCCGTTTAAATTAGTCTAAAATGTTATAAAAAATTATATAATTAGTATTAAACATTATGCTAGAACTATAAAGTAAAAGTATACTTACAAACCTTTCACCATTTGCAAGGAATCAAACACATATATTTATGAGAAGAAAACATAGTGCATTCTTCCATATATTTTATGGGCTAAAAATCTGCTCTATACAAATAGCAAACAATTACCACACCGGTTGTCTACTTTCAACAATATAAATAATTTTCATTCATGTAATCCATCCCCATGTTAGAACCTCAACTCTTATAGGTAGTAAATTTTTGGAGAAAATGTTAGTTTAGTAATTCCTTTAGCATATCAGCATAAATAATTATCTTTGGGAGATATCTCTTCAAAAACTCTCTTGTTGAATTGATTCAACCACCATCTTTCTTGGATTTTATTTTATCCTTAGGCAGAAATTAACAATCATTCGACCTTCGAAATATAAATTAGAAAGATAAAAAATTTTGTTATCAAATGTTAATAAGAATATCACATGTAATAGAGTTGATCTGTCCTTCAAAAACTGAATCTTTAGAGCTTGAATATACCTAAAAAGGTAACAACTTTATTAATTATGGTTAGATAAAAGTCAATCAACTTCAAGGAAAAGCGAACAAAAGTCATAAGACAAATAGGGAAAACATTCATCCCCTTCACCCGGTCCCGGTCTCTCTATTCATTTCTTTACTATAATTTAAAATGGAATTACTGATTTATCGTTGTCCATGCAGAACACCACTGATAATTGAGTAACATTAAACTTTTGCGATGGGTCAAAAGAAAGAGGGGAAAGATTAATGAGGGGGGAAGCAAAGGTAAATAGATGCACATGCAAAGAACTTGTGCTTTTTGAATTTGATGACATAAATAACAGAAAATTTAGACATTTTTCGAACAATGCACGAACGCAAAGAAATTTCAAAGAACTTTTATTAGCTTTAACATCATCATAGTTGTATCAATGTTATTATATAAGTAAGCATTACCTTAAGTCTTGTAGGTGATCTAATAAAATTATTGTCTGCCGTCTCTGTTAAGCTGGTGAACTTTGTTAACTTTAAGCACCTCCCTTATTATTCCATGTCTGTATGCATGTCTAAATTGATCCTCTATTGAAGATGCAAGTTTCTGCAAATTTTTTATATTGCTACCTATAACTTGAGTTCACTGCTATACTTGCTGTTAAAGTGTCTGCTCCTTTTTAATTGGAGAAATTGTAACTTTATAAGAATTCATTAATTCAGATAATAAATATTCTTTTCTTTTAATTTGTTCACTAAACTCCATCATTCCTAGCCCTATACATATTCTATTAATGTATTTGTAGTATTTAGTTGTGAATACCAAAAAGATGGACAAATACATTGCATATATTTTATTAAAGTTGAAGGAACCAATGAGCCATACTAAATTTCTGAACATTACCAAACAATGATGAAGTATACGTGTTTGTTTCTTCTTTTTTTTGGTCTATTTTCTATTTTATTAAATTTTTCAATTTAATTGAACGCTCATTTTCTATTTTTAGTGCTGCAGGGGCAAAATAGTGATTTACTTTTTGCTTTAGAGATTGGCTCTTTTAGAATAGTATGATATGATTCATACAGTATTATTTTTGATTCATACATTATCCATTTTCCTTCATACATCTTTGCAGGCAGCACAATTTTGTATCATCGACCCACGCGGCTCTATCTCTCATCTTTCATCTTTACTACTCATTCGCGTTTCCTAGATTACTGAATCGTTCCATTTCTAAAAGAGTACTCTCTTTGAAAAAGAAAGATCTCAGCAAAGACTAAAGAATTTTTAGACGTAATCCATGTACTTGCTATTTTTAAAGTTGAAAAATTAGAAATAAAACAAATAAACTAGCGGTTTTACACTATGTACCCAGGAAATCCAAAGTATTTATCTGGTCTACTCATTAAATTACACTATTCATGAAATTAAAAATATTTACCTTGACCTATCCATTTATTACTATATATCTTTGTTATACTATGTGACTGTATACTTTTATGGTATACTGCATAAATTACGGTATACGTGTCTATCTAGATGGATATGTCGGATAAATAGTTTATCTGGATAAATAGTTTATAGCTAAGCCAGATATGAAATTTATGGCTAATGTCGGATAAATATCTTGATTTGGTTGGATATTTTCGTTAACCTTCCATAAATAATCGTTTAGTTTACATCTGGCTTTATCCTAAAGCATGTCGAATATATTTGAAAAGCATTTAATCCAGACCCCAAGAGCCAGCTACTCCCATCCTCTCCTTTAGCTCAAGAAATGCATAATGTTCATTGGTTGAGATTTTCCTACTTGCGTCCAGATGGCAGCGAGCCTACAAGGTTTATGTATTTCCATATCCAATAACAATTGTACTAGGAAGTATACTAGTTTGGAACTATACATATCATGACACATAGTAATGTCGATAAAATATTTCCATCTACATGACACATAGTAATGACACAACAATAGATATTTCACCATTTGAAACGCCTTTGTAATGTCGTCTCACACACGGTAGAAGACGTTTTTGTGATGTCGTCTCATGGACAATTAGTGCACTGTTAAATAAAGAATGATCCACAAATATAGTGTATTTATAACATGTCCCACATAATCTCAACCTTTTCAAATAAAATTTTCGGAGAATTACAAATATATACAATCCTAACATTAAAATTACAAAACATACCAACACTATATCACTTTACAAAAAATAACAATACTTTTTTCACATAATATATACAAACTCATTTAAAACATACAAATTAGGGTTTTAACCTTTTCCCTTGCACACTGCTACACTACTGCGCCGCCACCAGTCACCGACGGCGGCAGGTGGCCGGATTTGTATTTTTTTTATTTTTTTTATTTTTCTTAGATCTACAAATAGAACATACAATATACAAATATACATATAACTTTATATAATTTATTATTTCGAATTTACTCATAGTCAAACATACACAATATACAAAAATATACGCAAACATACAAAAATATACAAAAAAAAACAACATACAAACTATTTTGTTACTTCATACATACACATACAACAACATACATATATATACACCCACACCCACACCCACACCCACACCCACACCCACATACAAAAATGAAGAAATAAATATTTGTACACAAAAAATACAAGAATATACGTATTTTATACAAAAAATACAAATATATACATACTATACACATACAAAGAGGAAAAAACAAAAAAAAAGAAAAGAAAAAAGGAGCAAATCGGAAAAAACCCACCGGAAACACATAGATCGGAGCAGCGTGCCATTACAGTGCAGCAGCGCTGCGGCAGAGGGGAGGAACGCGACTGTAACGGTCGTCACTGCTGGGAACGGGGACAACGTCGCTGCTGGTCGCCGGAGAAGGGAAGGGGAGACGGCAGCGGGTGGGTGGATGGTGGAGGAGGGGAGAGAAGGAGAGAGAGGGAGAAGAAATTAGGGTTTTATATTTGGGGATAGAAAATGAGAAAATGGTATATAGGGTAAATATGAAAAATTATTATTATATTTTGTAAATAGTGTAAAAATATTGATATTTTTTATAATTTAGCTATTAGAATAGTCATGTGGTATAAATTTTCCTAAAATTTTTCCATCTACATGAAACTCTCTTATTTTTCCAAATTCGTTTACTTCTGGACGTGACCCACTCCCCAGTCCAACTATCTCTCTTATTTTTCACCTTTATTATAAGTTCACTCTTTTAGTCCTCTGTTGGGTTTTTGAAAGAGGACAACCACCTAATACATTATTTTTCGTGAACAGCCACTTGACTCAAAATAAAAAACACCTTCATGCATCGTCATTTCAGAATCCAATGGCTATAAATACCTGTCTATTCTTATAGATTTTGCTTATGAAAAATTCTGCGTACTTGTCCTTACTTTCTACATTTGTTTAACAAAGCAAAAAGCTCATAAAGTGTGATTTTGTAACCGTTGAGTGGTTCGACAGTACACCAATATTTAAGGGACCGCTATACTGGTGACGGTAAATCTATTCTATTCTGGGAGGAAATAATCCACTACCTCAGGTACTTGGGGGATTAAGTTCCTTAAGAAGATGCTGTTCAATCATCGTTTTTCTCCTTCTACTTTTTGTTTTCTATTTTACTCTATCCCAAAAAGAATGTCACATTCCTTATATGACAACTATTTAATGCATTATCTCTATTTTATCCTTTTGAGTCCTATTTCTTTTAAAAGCTACAAACAACTTCTTTATTACTCAAATCTTCTCTTTGTTACCGTACAACAACAATGTATCCAGTATATCCCACAAGTGGGGTCCGGGTATTACTCATCTTCTCTTTGATACCTTTTAATTAAGGGTAAATTTGGAGCTTTCCTATGTCAATCTCTATTTCTTAAACTTCGTGTCTGGTTAAATAGTGCCACATAAAATGAGACGGAAGGAATATTATTTTTCTAACATCGTCCTCTTCACCATTTTCTAAATTACTAGGATCCTGCCATTTCTAAAAAAGCAAGATCTCATACAAGACTAGAGATTCTTTAGACTTCGTCCAGTGGGTTTCTTCAATTACAGTCGGACAAGAAGATTTTTGTGATTTCTCATGGACGATTAGTGCGCTCTATAAGAACACGTATTAAATCACTACAAGAAAAGGGTATTTGTGGGAGGTTTTATTTACAATTTATGACGGTTTTCGACCTCATAAAATGAATTGTGGTGGTTTTTGAAAACGTCACAGTTATCGATGCACCGAACAATATTGTGGCGGTTCTATAAAACCCCTACGACGATCCCGCAAATTGAATTTTAAATTTGTGTAGGTTTTCAAAGATAAGTAACGACGATTTATGATCCCCAATTCCAGATTCATTAGCGGCATTGCATCGTGCCGAATCAACTTGATCCTACAAGCAAAAAACTTATCGATTAGCATATATAAAAATAAGATTGGATGCAAAATCTATAAAATAGAACTTTATGTGTATACCACGAACATATTTACTGGTCTCAAATGGTGCCTACTTAATGGTTAAGTTTAGCTCACAAGTGTATTATTACTACATGGAAAAAGAATGACTTAATGTGTGATTTATGTACTACAATGATCTTTCATGTGTCACTCTAGCGAGTAATGACTTCCCACGACCAGTACCAAAATTTGGCATTTATTGGCCTCATCCTTCAGCAAATGAGATGCAAGACCTTTGCTAAGCTCTCAGGCTACATTGTCTCTCAAAAAAGATTACTACTATTTGGTTTGGAATCTTGTGAAATGCAGCCACAATAAGTATATATGACAAGTTAAATTTTTCGAGAAGTAAAACTGGACATGCCTTTAATAGAGTGAGTATGATGCCTTGTTAGGTACAGTAGCTAGTTGGCATTAACAATTTTGTGAAAGTATGACAGTTTTCTCTTTTTTCCTCTCAATAAGATGGAAGAAGATTCTTGCAGGAGGACACCTCAGAGGCTAAGTGCACGTTTAAGGTAAAGAATAAACCACAGAACCAGTTGAGTTTCGAAGTAGTGAACACAGCTCTAATTTTCAGTGCAAGATGTTGATGGCGCTATAGCAGATTTGAACTACCTACTTGCATTTTATTTTTACTCAATTCTGATTCTACCTTTTATGGATAGTGATGACTAATATCATACTCACACATGAGAAAACACATAAAATATGAACTTACCACTAGAGTCCTTACCTCATAATTTACAAATGATCCATCAATTCTCTCGTGAGTTTCCATAAATATTTTTCCCTGGCTAGGATATTGTCCAGTTTCCAAAAACTAAGAAAGAGATACGTTAAATAGATTAAATTAAATATTTAAATTAAAGAAAAAGTGTATAAACTATTAAGTTAACACGATTACCAGCTCATGTCGTCTTCCCGAGATAGATTTGTGTATTTCCCAAAAAATATATCAGGTTTTACAATTAAATTTGTATTTAGTTGAGCCTAAGGCGACCGTTTTATATCTCAATTTGATCGCTTGACAGATAATTTACGTGAACGAGTTAATCGACCTCAAGAGTTGATGCAGAAATAATTCCCAAATCGATGTCTAGTAGATTCGATATCAAGCAAATTCGATGTCAGTTAAATCCGATGTCAAGTGAAGGTGTTAAATGCTATCAAACAAATTCAAACTAAATGAAAGGATAGTGATGTACGATAAGATGACTTCGTTTTATCAAGATGCACAATTATCCGAACACTGTTATGATACTCGAATCGATGAAGATAATAGCAATACGATGACAACCAAATGAAATGAACGAACATAAAACAATGACTAACGAACAAATGTAATCGAACAAAGGATCCGACGAATAAATTGGTTGGTTGCCAAATTAGTGACGATAACAGATTGCTCAAATTAAACACAGGTTAACAGGCAAAAGATGTTACGATCAGGATAAATGCAGATCTAAACGAAGCAAGTAACAAATAAATAATCAAAGCAGTAAAAGGCTTATTGTATTTGGTGGATCGATGGATGTTGCTTCAATGGAAAGAACAGGTCTCCCTCCACGTTTGAATCAAACCACGATCGGAGCTTTAAATACAATGATGATCTTTAACGTAACAAATTGACAAAGGTAAGCAACACTGTTGAATATTTTCTTGACAAGAGAATAGTGGTTTTGAAGAGTAGAGTAATATTTTGCTCAGATGAACGTGTCCCAAAATAGAAGATGAAGACAATATTTATAGGCTGACAATGAGCCTTTTCCAACCCTAGAAGGATTCTTCCTTTTCCACGTCTCTTCCTCCACAACTGCCCACGTCCCTTCAATTGCGCTAAGTTGGTTCCGATAAAAGTGGGATAAGTTCATTAAAGCTTATCCGCTAAAGCCAGCGCCTTCGTGGTTATCTGATCAAGTTGCTGAGGCGAATCAATCGGCAAATGTCCTCGGAAACAATAACCAAACCCGAACACATCTTCTCGTTTGAATAACAAAAATCGACCAATACAATTTGAACCACAAGTGCGAGGAATTCTTTGCTTGGTCCGAATTTCTCTATACAAAGATCCTATTAACAAAAATGATTACAACTTAAAAAGTAAAATCTAATTTCTAATCATATCGACCACAAAACTATGTGATGCTGGGCATAGTCTATATGTGTTTGATATTAGTTTTCCCTAATTTTATTTGTTCTTGGTTGTATATAATGATAATTATGCCCAACATTGTTCGAACATTGATAGTATTACACTAATTAGCTTTGTCTTAAATGGTTTAGGTACATCTTGGAATAAAGAAGAAAGAAGCAGCATGAATGTGGGGCTCTACACGTCAGAAGTGGAGGTACTACTAGTTGATTTGGAGCTAAGCTTTTGTTGAGATCCGTGCAAACAAGGAGCATATTAGGATTTAGGCCAACTTTGAGGACCTCTTAAGCAGTAGCAATAATGGAAAATAATTGACAAAGTCCCAATCCTTATTTAACTTGGAGTCAAGCATCATGTGTGAAGTAAGGCTACAGCAAGAAAGAAAAGTTTGTGCAATCCTCGAAACCGGAACCGAATGTGTATGGTAGACCAAAAGCAAAGCAAGTTCAACTTTAATTAGAGTCCTAATTTGACGTGGATAAGGGCATAGATCAAGTCAAGATATATATAATCACTTCAAAAAGGGTTGTTGTACATTGGAGTCAACGACATGAAGACAAGCACGCAGCAGCCTGGGAATTCATTCCTTCCGAGTTTTATTTCTTTTCCTTCTCTTCTTTTTTTTAAAAAAAAAAATTTAATTTGTTAGTTTAGAGTTGCGAAATTCTCTATCTATGTTGAATTTCGGATGTTAATTTGATTTTTTTTTAAATTTATCTTATTGGGTTGTTTATTAAATCATGAGCTTAATTATTTGATTGTTTTATCATCAATTGAATACTATTTACGAATCTTGAATGGAACTTATACCTGTCAATCGGGCCCGGACCAGCCCGTTAAGAGTCGGCTCACCAATCCCAGTACCGGTCCGGTCCGAACCGTTTTTTTTTTTCCAAAAATTTGAAGCCCGGCTTGGCCCTTAGCCCATTAAGCATCGGACCGGTCCGGTCCGTTTTTTCTTTTCTTCTTTTTTCTTTTTCATATTTTAGCTAAGCCTATCACTTTGTACTTGCAACTGGAAGGACATATAATCCTATATAAAAAAAGAAGGAAGGTGAAAGCAGGAAAGAAAGGATCAAACATTTTGAGAATCATATACTTTGACTCATTGATGGAAACCAAGTTTAATCACTATGTTAATTTGATGCACTACTCATGAAGTAAAAGATCATTGTTATTATTTTAAGTACTATCTCATCATTATTATAGTACGCTTAGTCAAATAGATACAACTTTAATACTACAACTCAAGGGTGAAAAACCGAGACTATCAAATTCTCTTACAACCAAGAAGATAAGTTGTATAAAATACTTAACTAATATATATTCTTGATTAGCAATGAAAAAATAGTAAATGAATATGTTCATTCGTTCTACTTAATGAAGCTAAAAATATCTTTGATACTATTGCATATTGAGGGATTCTAAAAGGGACTAAATGCTACATTATATTTTGTATGATTCTTGGCAAAAGCATGTCTCAATTTCCCTTGATATATAATATAATTTTTCTATGAAAAAACCAGTTCGGTCCGGTCCATTGGTGGGCCAAAAATCGGTCTTTTACCGGTCCGGGCTAACTGGTCTTTTTTCTTAAGCCCGGCTCGGCCCGCAACCTGCTTCCTCTTTGTCCCCGACCGCTTATAATGAACCGGTCCGGTCCGGTCCGGTACCGGGCTAGCCTGACCCGATTGACAGGTATAATTGAACTTGGGAAAGGGAATTCTTGATTGCAATAGGATTTAATAGAGCTTGTTCTTGAACCTGGACATCGGGGAATAGATTCGCAGATACAAATAGAAATATACCTATTCGCATTGTTTAAACATGAATTATTAATGTGTTCTTGTTAACTTCTGATTCCGTAGAAAAATAGGCGTTGGATTAACCTAAATATGCGAGCAGGATATTGGAAGAGTCTTGTGAGCAATACTAATCTTGTCGGTTAGTAATCCAAATAAATTAGTTAGTCAAATTAACAAAAGAATTCAACATGATTAGTAGATTTCCCATAACCCTAGAATATTATATCTTATTAAACTCAATTTCCTGCTTGTTCTAGTTTATTACTTAATTTCTTAGTTTTATTAGTTAATTTTAGTTTAGATTAATTCTCATAAACTATCACAATATTTTCTTGTTTAGTTAATATTTAATCACAAGTCTCAATGGGACGATACTCGATATTATCACTTTATTACTTATCGATCACGTATAGTTGCGTGTGCGTTTAGGAGCAACACTATGAGATAATTAGAATCTTACAATTTTTTACTGTCTTGACGATAAGCAACAAAACCAGTCCATTGATCTCTGTTTATACCTCTGGACATTGTGTAAAAGTTCATTTCTAGTTTTGGTTGGGTCAGAAAACTCATCCCACACCCTTTGTCTATGAGCAGCCTATTTCTTATTCAAACTGGCATTGAGTATCGGTAAGCAATGTCATCTGTAGTCCTAAAAAAAATCAAGCCTTCCAATAAAGAAAAAGGAAAAACAAAGTTTGGTTTTGAAAAATGCATAAAAGTATAAAGGAAATAAATAGATATTGTATATGTATAATACCTTTAGAATTGTTTCAAAGCAGTCTTCCTTACGGCCCTTTTTTTTTTTACTATAAGAAATCCACACTTTGACACCTGAGATTCCGTAATGAGTAGATACTTCCGCAGGAGCATAATCTATTTTCTAGTTAAATACATTATGAGATGTTTTTCCATACTTTCCGCATTCAGTTCTAGCTATTTCTGCACCTTCTAATCGACCTGAACAACATATACGGATCCCCTCCACCCCTTTTTTCATTACTAATGGAATAGAAACTCCTGAAGGGCCTGACCACCTGTCAAAATTATTTGGGAACAAATTGTCATCAATGACCAATAATCCACAATATCCGGCAAGCAACTCTTGCGCTTCCCCATATACTGCACCATAGTTATAAAAGTCCACAATGATGTGCTTCTCGATAGGCAGGTTGTTGACCTCATTTAGCTTAATCCTAATATCCTTGGTAGCATTGTTCGAGTCTTTAATAAAAAACTAAAATACGATAAAAACTAGTTACTCAACCAAAAGAAAAAAATAAGATCTTTTAAAGTGAGATAAATATTCAAAATCAAACATATACCTATTGCTTCTACTTTCCAATAATACGCAGATTCACATCTACAGCGATGTACATATGTTGCACTTAAATTAGAAGGCTGAGTTGGAGCTTGTTCTTGTTGTGGAACTTCATCTGCTACTGAGGAATTTGCTGGAGCATGTAGGGGTGCTAATAACAATGTTGGGGGCTCTGTAGCAGGTGTGCCAATGGGAGGTGCTGATGATGAAGAATGTCCGGAAACATCATATGGTCCATGAGCTGACTTTAAAGGATTCTTGAAAGTTTAAACTTTGGTGTGACTACATATTTATATAAAATAAAGAAATAGGCGACCAGCATATGATCTAGCCCAGACTTACCAAGTGAATATGGTGCTACAAATTGAATGGAAAAGAAATCCGCAGAGTTGTCACTTGCACTATTTTATATCAAACATAGTGAAGGCAAAAAAACAAGCCAATAAACCCGAACTAGAATCCCAACAAACTCGATCCAGAATACAAATATAAGACGACACAAATTTATCAATAAAATACCCACCAAACCCAATCTAGAAATCCAAAAGTAAACTCAGGACTGTTAAATTTCTAGTAAAATCTGATGAAGATGCGACATAAATCAATTGACAATATTATGTATTTTAGACATAGAATGTAGATGGATACAAGATCCACTTAATACAAAATGTTTTACGGTGAGAAAAAAAAAACAAAGAAGGATTTATTGTCATGTTTTAAACTCTGTGAAAGTCTCAATTCTATGTACAAATCTACTTCTAACTAATCACCAACACACTACACAGGTTGAATGACCCAACCCAACAACAAAATTAATAAATTATAAAGGAAAAAGCTGATTGACACTTCTATAGACATAATTCAATTCAAGTAATTCTCTTACCAAAAATCCGACCATAGTTTTTGAATGAATAGAGAAGGAAAAGGTCGCACGACTTGGGTAAACAAATGAAGAATGCAAATAAAGCTGACCTGTGAAATTGGCACCTCAAGCAAGAATTCTATGTTTGAAGAGTGCTGAAAAGGGAGGTTTTTACACAAATGAAAGAAGTAGAAGTTGTTTGACGGTTAAGCTAATACACGTAGGGAATTAAAGAAAAGTGGAGGGGACTCGTGCAGAAATGGAGGAAATATGAAAAAATAAGATAGGTTTTTCTTAAACCATTTTTTGTGGCAGTAAAATTGGGTATTTTAATTTGCTCAACTTTTTCTTAACCAATCAATTTAACATGAATATTATTTTAAAATATTTAACAGTAGGTTAATACTAAATTATTATGTTCTTGATTTATCAGTAAAAAAAGTGTGATAGTTTAATCAGATCATATTCTTTAATTTAGTATAATAACAAACAATGGAAATTGCTATTGGCCAGGTATGCGAACAAACAAGCTGAAAGCGCTGGGCTCGGGCTAAGTCAAATTGGTAAAGCTCGATTGAGCTCAACTTAGATCGAGTTATTCATAAATAGGGATGCCTCGATTCGACCTAATTTCATATAAGTTTCGGCTCGACTCTGCTTATTTAGCTCGATTATCGTGTAATTTAATTTTTTTGTTAGCTCGATTGATTAAGAGCATTTAGCTCAATCGATAAATAATTCATTTCGCTCCATTTATCATGTAACTTAATTTAGCTCGATTGATCGTGTAACTTAAATTTTCTCATAACTCAATTAATAGAAGTGTTAATTTAGCTCAATAACTTAACTTAGCTCAACTGAATGCGTAACTTAATTTTTCTCTTGGCTTAGCTTGATTGGTAAATGAGTTCATTTAGCTTGATGATCATATAACTAAATTTTGTTCATTTAACTTAATTTAGCTTGATTGATCGTGCAACTTAATTTTTCTCTTAGCTCGACTGATAAAAGATTTCATTTAGCTCGATCAATAAATAATCATTTCACTCGATTTATCGCGTAACTTAATTTAGTTTGATTGTTCGTGTAACTCATATTAGTTTATTTGTCTCGACTGATAAAATAATCCATTTAGCTCAATTGATAAAAATTCATTTAGCTTCATTGATTGTGTAACTTAATTTAGCTCGATTGATCGTGTAACTTAAGTTTTCTCTTAGCTCGACTGATAGAAGTGTTAATTTAGTTCAATAACTTAATATAGCTCAATAGAATGCGTAACTGATTTTTTCTTTTTGTTTGATTGATAAAAAGTTCATTTTACTTGATGATCGTGTAACTAAATTTAGTACATTTAACTTAATTAGCTTGATTGATCGTGTAAAAATTTTCTCTCAACTCCATTGATAAAAGAGTTCATTTAGCTTGATTGATAAAATATTCATTTAGCTCGATTTATCGTGTAACTTAATTTAGCTTTGATTGATTGTGTTACTTAATTTTTATCTTAGCTCGATTGACAAAAGAGTTCATTTAGCTCTGTTGATAAAAAAGAATTCATTTAGCTCGATTGACCGCGTAATTTAAGTTAGCTCGATTGGCAAAAGATTTCATTTAGTTCGGTTGATAAGAAGTTAATTTAGCTTGATTTATCGCATAACTTAATTTAGCTAGATTGATTGTGTAACTTAACTTTTCTCTTACCTCGTTGACAAAAGAGCTCATTTAGCTGGTTTGATAGGAAGTTCATTTTGCTCGATTGACCGCATAATTTAATTTAGCTCGATTGACAAAATAGTTTAATTAGCTCTGTTGATAAAAAAAATTCATTTAGCTCGATTGACCGCGTAATTTAAGTTAGCTCGATTGGCAAAAGATTTCATTTAGTTCGGTTGATAAGAAGTTAATTTAGCTTGATTTATCGCATAACTTAATTTAGCTAGATTGATCGTGTAACTTAACTTTTCTCTTAGCTCGTTGACAAAAGAGCTCATTTAGCTGGTTTGATAGGAAGTTCATTTAGCTCGATTGACCGCATAATTTAATTTAGCTCGATTGACAAAATAGTTTAATTAGCTCTGTTGATAAAAAAAAAATTCATTTAGCTCGATTGACCGCGTAATTTAAGTTAGCTCGATTGGCAAAAGATTTCATTTAGTTCGGTTGATAAGAAGTTAATTTAGCTTAATTTATCGCATAACTTAATTTAGCTAGATTGATCGTGTAACTTAACTTTTCTCTTTTCTCTTAGCTCGTTGACAAAAGAGCTCATTTAGCTGGTTTGATAGGAAGTTCATTTAGCTCGATTGACCGCATAATTTAATTTAGCTCGATTGACAAAATAGTTTAATTATCTCTGTTGATAAGAAGTTCATTTAGGTCGACTTAACTTAATTTAGCTTGATTGATCGTATTACTTAATTTATTTCATTTAACTTAATTTAGCTCGATTGATAAAATTGTATTTCGGGGTCGTTTGAAATGTTTTGAAGCGTTCCTGCTCGGCTTGGATATCGATAAAATTTGAACTTAATATGTCATTTTGAGTAAACGAGCTAAATTTTGCAAGATGTTAAATTCGCTAGGTTCGTATAAACCCTTGTTGCGACATTACAACAGACTTTGAGTCACCAAGCTCACCATTGTTACTGCACTTGAGTGAACTGAGGCATTCGACATGCCACTGCTGCTCTCTCCGCCTGCTGGTACACTGGCTCAGCAATGTAAATGTTGAGTGAGCTGACATTTGGAAGACAAAGACCTAATTGACAAAGTTAAAAGCTGTAGGAGTGAAACGACCTCGGTCAGTCGTTTCGGAAGTTAGGACTCCGATTGGCATGCCGATAATTTTAAAATATTTGTAATGTCCATTAGAACCTTTCTGTAAAATTTGAGCTAAATCAGACCTCGTTTGGTAGGCATCGGAAGAAGGTTTCAGTTTTTATTGGCGATAAATATTAAAAAGAGATTTTTGAGATCGGTTTTGCCGAATGAGCTCCGATTCAGAATCCGAAAGCGCCGTTAGGTTCGTATGATTATTTGTGATTTTTATGAACTTTCGAAAGTGAATTTCGATGTTGTTCGGCTAGTTTCTGCTAAAATGCCGAAAGTTAAATAATTTGACATTTTTCCATTTAAATTCGCATCTTGAGTTTCGGGAGTCCGATTTGAGATCCGTCTTCGCGAGTATGTTACTTATATTTTGTAGAACTGGTATGCAAAAGTTGAAATTATTTCAAATATCGCAGGGTACCGTTTTAATTTTCATCGCGAAAAGAAATTAAAATAAAAGAAATAAAAGACAAAATAAGTAAAAAACAAAAAAAAAAAAAAAAAAAAAGAAAGAAAACAATGAAGACGGTGGTCCTTAGCATATATCTAAGGACGAACTTAAACAGAGAGATGAGCAGTATACAAAGGAGAAAGAAAATGAAATGACGCGGTAGAAAAAAAATGCCAGAAAATAAGAAAAGGGGCCGGAGAAAAGTAGAATTTTCACCCTGAAACATTCAGGTAATGATCCTAATATATTATTTGAGTTTATTACGTATGTTTGAATATATTTTTACGGTAAAAATATGGATATTAGACATCGCCCTAATGACGTAAATTGATAGTTTAAAGGGTCAAATGGACCCCGATAATGGAATTAATTATATATTCGTACTCAGTGCATTATGGGCAACATATAAATATAATTTATTTGGGGTTTGGTTATGTGACCATAAACCCTGTACATAGGCCTGGCCTGCGTATTGCGTATGTGAATAGGGTGTCAGGTTCCTACCCGGATTGCCCTAAGATGTGAGGAATGAAGCCTTTATCCCTATTTGATATATTTTTCTGCTCATTGAATAGAGTGGGATCGTTTGGCAATGAAATCAAAGGACAAAGCGGTTGTTGAGTAATTGTGCTAACTTTGTAACAAGGTAAGTGTTTATATCCATTTCTTTGGAGGCCCTTGGCCTTGTGGATTTTCTACCACGTGTTTCCTTACGTGTGTAGCTGCCGATAGGCGTACTCATTACGCCTTAGCTTTGAATTTACATTGTATATTATATGTTATGCCCTATTGTTGGTATTGCATTGAACATATGAGCATTGCACCCTGGTTTTGAGCATTGCATATACTTCCCGGTTGGCGATGAGAGTCCCGCACCGGCGAAGGGTTATTCTTGCATATACTTCCCGGTTGGCGATGAGAGTCCCGCACCGGCGAAGGGTTATTATTGCATATACTTCCCGGTTGGCGATGAGAGTCCCGCACCGGCGAAGGGTCATTATTGCATATACTTCCCGGTTGGCGATGAGAGTCCCGCACCGGCGAAGGGTCATTATTGCATATACTTCCCGGTTGGCGATGAGAGTCCCGCACTGGTGAAGGGTCATCATTACATATACTTCCCGATAATCGATGAGAGTCCCGAGCCGGTGAAGGGTCATTATTGCATATATCTCCTGGTAGACGATTAGAGTCCCGCGCCAGAGATAGGTATCAGACTTATGTGACTGCATTGCATCATACCGCATTCATCCCATCTCATTGCACCGCATACTGACTATTGTGTGTATTGTGTTGTGTTTTATATATGCGGTATGTATACCATGTTGTGAACGTATCTCAGTTTGCCTATATATATCTGGCTCTGCCTGTTTATAGTTCAAATAAGATGGATTTAGTTTATCTGTTTTTCTTCTCCCTGGCTAGCTATCCTATTCTTTGAGGTGGCTAGTCTGCCCCACTTATTGAGTCCTCTTGACTCACCCTTGTTTGTTGTTCGTTTTGTCTATCTATTTCGTTTCGGCAGGTTCGCTCCAGGATTGAGTTTGCCACGTTGTGAAGGAGCGAAGAAGACTTCAGCTGTCAGGGTGAGCCAGCTTTTATTCCGGATGGCCACCAATTTATTGTTTATTATTTCAGATGCATTTTTCTCCCTTTAGGAGGTATATGTCTTCTTTCTTACTCTTAGATGTCTAGTCTGGATAGCCCTAAACCTAGTATATTGGGTAGTCAGCTGTAATTTCTTTTGTACAGCTTAAAGGTATCAGTATCTCTATGTTTTTTTAAGTCTCGTCCTTATTTCTGAATTATTATATTTATTTTTCTAATTTAATTGGTAAGGGTTCGCCCGACAGGTCTAGGGGAGGATGTCGGGTGCCCGCACGGCCTAACCGGATTTCGTGTCGTGTCAAGGAGTGAAATAGATAATTAGTTATTTAGTAACTAATTGAGAACTAGCTTAAAGGCTAAGCTTATATATAACTACTCTTAGCTGAGCTAAGATTATTCATTGTAACAATCTTCAGTTAGTAAAATGAAATGTTGTTCTCAATTCCTCTAATCTCCACATAGTATCAGAGCGGGAGATTAAGGTTTAGCTCGTAGAAGAATTCACACAAAATTACATCGATTCTCCATCTTTTACTAAGCTTCGAAGCTCAGCAAAAATGGCAGACATTATGATTTCAACTTTAGATAACAATTATCCACTATATCTCCAAGCTTCAGACACACCGGGGTTGGTGTTAATACCGATCAAGCTCACAGACCCTGAGAATTATGTCCTGTGGAGTAGATCGATGAAAATGGCACTTCTTGAAAAGGGAAAACTAGGGTTCATAGATGGAAATTGTGTGAAAAGCACGTACAAAGGAGAATTGAGTGTGCAATGGGAGAAATACAATGCAGTGGTCTTATCTTGGATAGGAAGTACTGTTTATGCAGAATTTCTACCTAGTATAGTTTATGCATCAAGTTCAAAGAAGGTGTGGAACGACTTCAAGGAATGTTTTGATAGATCAAATTTGACCAGAATCTACCAATTGTGGACAGAAATAGCGACTCTAACACAAGGTACCAATTCTGTTACTACCTACTACTCTAAAATGAGAGATCTATGGGATGAATTAGATGTATTAGTTCCCTCACCTGCTTGTAACTGTGAAGAGTCAACGCCTTATGTTGTACATTTAGAACATCGGCGATTACTGTAATTTCTGATGGGTTTGAATGAGACTTCTAGTATTGTAAGAAGTAATATTTTATTGAGAAATCCAACTGTGAGTGTAAATGAGGCATATGCAATTGTTATACAAGAAAAAAGTCAGAGAACCCTAGGAGTACTAGATGGGAACAGGGAACCTTTGGCAATGATGGTAGGAAGAAACAAAAGCTACAAGCAAAGAAAGTCTGTAATGGTTTGTGAAGAATGTGGTTGCAAGAGGCACCTAAAGGAGAACTGCTATAGGCTAATTGGTTATCCTGAGGATTTTAAGAGTAAGAAGACATCCGGCTAGGCCGTGCGGGCACCCGACATCCTCCCCTACACCCGTCGGCCGAACCCTTACCAATTAAATTAGGAAAATGAATATAATTCAATTCATAAGTAAGAACAAGACTTAGAAAAAGCACAGACATATTGATACCTCCAAGCTGTACAAAAAAAATTACAGCCGACTACCCAACATACTAGGTTTAGGGCTATCCAGACTAGACATCTAAGAGTACAAAAGAAGACAGATACCTCATGAAGGGAGCAAAATGCAACTGAAATAATAAACGTAAAACTGGTGGCCATCCGAAATAAAAGCTGGCTCACCCTGACAGCTGAAGTCGTCTTCACTCCTGAACAACGTGGCGAACTCAATCCTGGAGCGAACCTGCCAAAACGAAATAAATAGACAAGAAACAAACAATAAACAAGGGTGAGTCAAAGGACTCAATAAGTGGGGCAGACTAGCCACCTCAAAGAATAGGATAGCTAGCCAGGGAGAAGAAAAGCATATAAACCAAATTCCTCTTATTTAGATTTAAAAAACAGAGCCAAATAGTAACTGGAAATACGTATGGAACCAAAAACTCATAAACAACCAGGAACATAAGATAGACAGAATATATAGGTATCCGAACATATCAACAATCAGAAATACATCTTATTATAAGCAAATGTTGTTGCGGCATACAACCTGATCCATATATTCATACGGTTGCAGCGTGCAACCCGATCCATATATTTATATTGTTGCGGCGTGCAAACCGATCCATATATTCATACTGTTGCGACGTGCAACCCGATCCATATATTTATACTATTGCGGCGTGCAACCCGGTCCATATATTTATACTGTTTCGACGTGCAACCTAGAATATGAGCCAGAAATATATAGGCAAACTGAAACATGTCCACAATATGGTATACATACCGCATACACAAAACACAGCATGATAGTCACAGAATAATCAGCGTGCGGTGCAATGAAATGGGATGAATGCAGTATGATGCAATGGTGTCACATGTGCCAAATAGATGGAGCGGAATCCTCCTACTCCGGGACGGAATCCTACTACCCTCAATATGATGTAAGGAGCGAAATCCTTCTGCTCCTAGGGCAGAATCCTCCTACCCTTATGATGCAATGGAGCATAATCCTCCTTCTCCTGGGGCGGAATCCTCCTACCCTCAATATGATGCAATGGAGCGGAATCCTCCTGCTCTTGGGGCGGAATCCTTCTACCCTCAATGTGATGCAATGGAGCGGAATCCTCCTGCTCCCGGGACAGAATCCTCCTACCCTCAATATGATGCAATGGAGCGGAATCCTCCTGCTCCTAGGGTGGAATCCTCTTGTACCCAATATGAATGCAATGGAGCGGAATCCTCCTGCTCCTGAGGCGGAATCCTCCTGCACCCAATATGAATGCAATGGAGCGGAATCTTCCTGCTCCTGGGGCGGGATCCTCCTACACCCAATATGAATTCAATGGAGCGGAATCCTCCTGCTCCTGGGGCGGAATCCTCCTACCCTCAATATGATGCAATGGAGCGGAATCCTCCTGCACCCAATATGAATGCAGTAGAGCGGAATCCTCCTGCTCCTGGGGCGGAATCCTCCTGCACCTAATATGAATGAAATTTAATGCATATGAATGCAACATAATGCATATGAATGCAACATGATGCAATAATAACCCATCACCAGCGCGGTACTCTCATCGACAGCTGGAAAGTATATGCCAACTCACAGCCAGAGTACAATGCTCAGATCCACAATGAAATACCAACAACATGACATAACATATAATATATAATGTAAATCCAAAGCTAAGGCGTAATGTGTACACACGTAAGGAACACATGGTAGATTATCCACGAGACCAAGGGTGAAACGACCTCAGTCAGTCGTTTCGGAAGTTAGGACTCCGATTGGCATGTCGATAATTTTAAAATATTTGTAATGCCCATTAAGACCTGTCTGTAAAATTTGAGCTAAATCAGACCTCGTTTGGTAAGCATCGGAAGAAAGTTTCAATTTTTATTGGCGATAAATATTAAAAAGAAATTTTCGATCTCGGTTTTGCCGAATGAGCTCCGATTCGAAATCCAAAAGTGCCGTTGGGTTCGTATGATTATTTATGACCATTGTAAACTTTCGAAAGTAAATTTCGATGTTGTTCGGCAAGTTTCCGCTAAAATGCCGAAAGTTAAATAATTTGACCTTTTTCATTTAAATTCGCATTTTGAGTTTCGGGAGTCCAAGTTGAGATCCGTCTTCGCGATTATATTACATATATTTTGTATAACTTGTATGCAAAAAATGGAATTATTTCGAATATCGTACGGTACCATTTTAATTTTTACCGTAACTGTGAATTTTAAAAAGAAAAAGAAACAAAAAAAAAAGGAAAAAAAAGACAAAAGAAGTAAAGGCATGGCGGCGACCAATATAGTATAGATTGATGAGATGGTCAAAAAAGGAACGAGAACAGAAATATAGAAACAGAGAAAAATCAAATGACACAGTGGAAAAAAATGCTAGAAAATGAGAAAATGGGCCGGAGAAAAGTAGAATTTTCACCCTGGAACATTCAGGTAATGATCCTAATATATTATTTGAGTTTATTACGTGTGTTTGAATATATCTTTACGGTAAAAATTTGGATATTAGCCATCGTTTTAATAAGTTCATTAATAGTTTAAATGGTCAAATGGACCCCGATAACGAAATTGATTATATATTCGTACTCAGTAAATTATGGACAACTTATAAATATAATTTATTTGGGATTTGGTTATGTGGCCTTAAACCCTGTATATAGGCCTGACCTGCGTATTGCGTATGCGAATAGGGTATCAGGTTCCTACCTGGATTACCCTAAGATGTGAGGAATGAAGCTTTTAGCCTAATGTGATATATTTTTCTGCTTATTGAACACAGTGGGATCATTTGGCAATGGAACCAAAGGATAAAAGCGGTTATTGATTAGCAATGCTAACTTTTGGAAGAGGTAAGTGTTTATATCCATTTTTTTGGAGGCCCTTGGCCTCGTGGATTTTCTACCACGTGTTTCCTTACGTGTGTAGCTGCCGATAAGCGTACTCATTACGCCTTAGCTTTGAATTTACATTGTATATTATATGTTATGCCTTGTAGTTGGTATTGTACTGAACATATGAGCATTGCACTCTGGTTTTGAGCATTGCATATACTTCCCGGTTGGCGATGAGAGTCCCGCACCGGCGAAGTGTCATTATTGCATATGTCATTATTGCATATACTTCCCGGTTGGCGATGAGAGTCCCGCACCGGCGAAGGGTCATTATTGCATATACTTCCCGGTTGGCGATGAGAGTCCCGCACCGGCGAAGGGTCATTATTGCATATGTCATTATTGCATATACTTCCCGGTTGGCGATGAGAGTCCCGCACCGGCGAAGGGTCATTATTGCATATACTTCCCGGTTGGCGATGAGAGTCCCGCACCGGCGAAGGGTCATTATTGCATATACTTCCCGGTTGGTGATGAGAGTCCCGCACCGGTGAAGGGTCATCATTACATATACTTCCCGGTAATCGATGAGAGTCCCGAGCCGGTGAAGGGTCATTATTGTATATATCTCTTGGTAGACGATGAGAGTCACGCGCCGGAGATAGGTATCAGACACATGTGACTGCATTGCATCATACCGCATTCATCCCATCTCATTGCACCGCATACTGACTATTGTGTGTATTGTGTTGTGTTTTATGTATGCGGTATGTATACCATGTTGTGAACGTATCTCAGTTTGCCTATATATCTCTGGCTCGTATCCCGGGTTGCACGTCGCGACAATATAAATACATGGATCGGATCGGGTTGCAAGCCGCAACAGTATAAATATACGGATCGGGTTGCACGCCGCAACAGTATGAATATGTGGATCGGGTTGCACGCCGCAAAAGGATGTATTTCTGATTGTCGACATGTTCAGGATATCTATATGTTCTGTCTACCTTATGTCCCTGGCTGTTTATGATTCCATACGTGTTTTCAGTTATTATTTGGCTTTGCCTGTTTATAGTTCAAATAAGATGGATTTAGTTTATCTGTTTTTCTTCTCCCTGACTAGCTATCCTATTCTTTGAGGTGGCTAGTCTGCCCCACTTATTGAGTCCTTTTTACTCACCCTTGTTTGTTGTTTGTTTCTTGTCTATCTATTTCGTTTCGGTAGGTTCGCTCAAGGATCGAGTTCGCCACGTATTGAAGGAGCGAAGACGACTTCAGCTGTCATGGTGAGCCAGCTTTATTCCGGATGGCCACCAGTTTATTGTTTATTATTTCAGTTGCATTCTGCTCCCTTCAGGAGGTATCTGTCTTTTTTGTACTCTTAGATGTCTAGTCTGGATAGCCCTAAACCTAGTATGTTGGGTAGTGAGCTGTAATTTCTTTTGTACAGCTTAGAGGTATCAGTATGTTTGTATTTTTTTTTAAGTCTTGTCCTTATTTGTGAATTGTTATGTTAATTTTCCTGATTTAATTGGTAAGGGTTCACCCGACGGGTCTAAGGGAGGATGTCGGGTGCCCGCACGGCCTAGTCAAAAATTTGGGTCGTGTCAGTTGGTATCAGAGCCATGTTTAGAGCCTATCCAGACTAAGACAGTGTCTAGTAGAGTCTCGCTGATGGGTACGTAGACGTCCGTACTTATCTACGAGAGGCTATGATGGCATTTAAGAAGATTCACTTCCTTCATTTCTGATCGTGCGTCGGTCTAGGATGCAAAAGTATTTTCGTTAATTCGTTCGTGGTAATTGTGAACCCTCGTACGACAAATCAGCAAACGGAAGGAGTTCAGGACGAAGTAGTCTAGCCTGGGGCTAGCACTGACGAAGTCCCGAGAGTTTTTGATCGGGCTGACGATCTAGTTACGGAGGTCCCAACTGTACGAGCTTGCGATGGGCAAGGGAGCAGGGCCTTGTAGTTCCCTTGGCTCTCTACGATGCTTTACGAGAATCTTGGCGATGCAGATACCGTAAGAACCTATTATTCGTTGGGCAGCCTATCAGGGTTCCGTATGTGCAGACGTTCAATCTCAGGGAGCTCCTTTTCTGGTTCTTAATATTGCTGCAGTAAATTATATGCCGGAGGTAGTATGTGTTGTACCTCTAATTGTTTTGACTTGTTAGCCAGTCGAGGTATCAGTTCAGTCATAGTGTCCGAAGAGGTTGCATTATTTTACGCGGTTGAACCTTCCGATATTCTTAAGCAATGCATCAGATAAACACCGTGATTTTTTTTAAAAAAAAAATAATAATGTCAGGGTATTTGTATCCTTCAGGCTCTTGATTATATCGAGCGGTATAGTGTTGATTATTCTGCTTTCCAGTTTCAAGGTCCAGCCTTGAATTGATGGGTCTCTCTCTCTTATTAGCTAACTTGGTTCGGTTTTCTTCTAGATTCGTGGAAAAAAAATCCCTTTCGAGTAGCGAGCGAAATGGAGAGTGTTGCCAGTTTGAGTGGATTGGACAGGGTAGCCTGTCGGTTAGCCTGTTGGTGTTTCAAAATATGAGATTGAATTCTATAGAATGGCTGGATATGCATCAGAACTAGTTCATGAGCCTTTCGAGAGATTAAGAGATTTATTGATGACCTTTATTTTTCCTTGAAATCCCAGATGGCTCGAGAAATTGAGGTCCGGATTTTATTTGATGTTGTTGTTAATATTGCCCAAAGGTTCGAGGCATACCATAAGTTAGAGCGGGAAAGCAAGAGATCCCGTGGCCCTGGTGTGCAACCATGGTACCTCATTTGGAGGTAAGAGTTTTGATTATTTTGGGAGGTCACCTTCCAAGTTATCTCAGCTTGTGTCACTTGATTCTTAAAGTGCGCTAGTAGCTCATCAAGATCAGATTCAGTCTTTTCTTTACAACTATCATCAATCTGCCCAGTTCCTATATTCAGCGAAAGGGTGTTATCATTGTCGTGAGTCTGATTATCTTTTAAAGAGTTTTTCTGTTATCATTGTTGTGAGTCTGACTATCCTTTGAGGAGTTTTCCCTTACTCCGGCAAGTAGGCAGTCATCTTTTCTCTTGTCATTTGGCATCGCGCAGTTGCAGGGTATTTCATTTAGATCTCAATCAGCCAGAGAAATGCCACATCCAGTATAGGTTGAGATTTTGGTGGCAGTGGTTCTCCAGAAAGTGCTTGTCAGGATAGTGGCTCAGCTCAGCTGCAGAGGCAGTTCTATGAACTGCTAGTCTGGCAGGATGCTGAGGCATCCGATGTAGTAGACCCATGTATTTCTTCTTTCCTTAAGATTTGATTCTTCCGATCGATCTGGAGATGGTCTGTCATATCATGTTCCATGGTTCCCTTGGATATTGTTTCTGTTAAGAATCGGCTGCGATAGAGGGGTGAGCTTCTTGTATGATTTATTCCCGGCATTTATGATGACCCTACTAGTTTATGTGGTTTAAATGCAAGAGATGTGTGAGTGAGTATCGGTATTGTTTGTTTGGCATTTTGTTATGCCTCATTCTGTTATAATGTCAAGTCAGTCTACCTCTCTTTGGAACTCAGTGTCGGTAGGATGATGGAATTCTTATTTGTCACCATCAGAAAGTGTCATTGTTTCTTCCGGTGTAAAGTGGTTAGTAATTAATACTCGATCTATGTGTCTCCTCTTGGTTCGAAATGTTAGTAAGTCATGTTATTCTATGAGCTTGTCTTAGCTATAAAAGGGTATTCTGGTAAATTGTCAGAGTTTCCTTCTTATTGGGAGGTTAAATTGGTATGGATGTTTTTCCATAAAGCTTATTTAATGTCTATCTCTTCAATTCTGATTCTTTGGCTCGCCTGACTCGGAAGTAGTCTTGCTTTGGTAGCCAAGCAAATAAGAAGATGAACTTTCTGAAGCTCTAATTATTTCTATCCTCGATCCATTTCCATTTCCTCTTCGTCCGGCACTAGTGAGCTTAGGCGATTGGTAGCCGCTTGTGACGTTCCCTGTGTTGAGCCAGAGTACGTGTTATTGTATCCGGGTAAGCATATTATTGTTTTGGATATCAGTTTATCCGGGTATCCATTCCCATGTATAGTATAGTGCTGGTTTTGTTTTGGCGGATCATCCAGTTTCAGGGGAAACTCTGCCGAAATTTTTATATAGAAGTACCATCCATCAGACGGTGGTGTTTACGGCAAAGGTATGGAGTTGTGAACTTGAGAGTTGCAGCTGTTTGGCAACTCGAAAGAGTAGTTGGTAGCTTAGGTCTGCCTACTTTCAGCTTTTAGCTAAATCTTCTTCAGTCCAGCAGACTGTGCGAGGATGGTTATTCCTATTCAAATGGCTGCATGAGTTTGTGCTTTAAGTGGAGGAGTCTTCCTCCAAATACTGAATGGTAATATTAAATCTCTGAGGTGTTGATACCACTTTTCTCACGACTCAACCTAGGGCACGACAAAAACCTACAATGAGTGTCGATCATTGCTAAACCCACTAGTAATCTATTAATGATAGAGATAAGCTGGTAGCTTGATCAGATATACGTACTTATCTGCTGAAAACATAAAGTCTGGAAAGATGACATGACTTTAACTTGCTGGCAATTAGAACATTGAGCCACAAATTCTGCTATGTCACACTTCATTCCATCCCACCAATGTTAAACCGGGTTATATTTGCAGCAACCGCTTATCCTTTTTAGGAGGAATTTTGGGCGTGAATAACTTTTGGCGCCGTTGCCGGGGAGCATCAGTTTAATTTGTAGTTTTCAAATAATAGCTAAGTTTAGAAGTTTAAGCAATTTTTACTTTGGTCATCTTGATTCTAACTTTTTAGCTCGTGTTGAACAGGTGTATGCCCTTGAAAAGTTCAACATCTGCTGAACTATTTCAACCGGATCCATAAATCGAGAGGACATTCGAGGCCTTGAACAGGGCCAATAAGAACAAACATCCACCAGTTCGACAAGAAGTAGAGAAGGAAGTTGAGATGGCTGACAATGCAGACGCAGCTCTGTATGGCTGGGCTCAGCCTACGTCTGATAACCTGGCAACTGCCATTGCTGTGCCTGCCATTGAGGCAGAGAATTTTCAGATCACAAATACTATGTTAAACCTGCTTCAAAACAAAGGGAAGTATGCTGGGAATGAACATGAAGACCCACAACAGCACCTTAGGAACTTTCTGTCTGTATGTGCCACACAAAAGCAAGCTCGTGTGTCACCTGATGCTATTAAGTTGCTGTTGTTCCCATTTTCACTCAAGGGAGATGCAATGGCGTGGTTGAACTCATTGCCAATTAATTCCATCACTACGTGGGATGAGTTGGTTAAGCTGTTGTTGAAGAAGTTCTTCTCGCCCAACAAAACTGCAAGGTTGAGTGATGAAATACTGATGTTTAGGCAGAATCCTTTAGAGTCAATGCAAGAGGCTTGGGGACGATTCAAGGGATTATTAAGTGTCCTCACCACGGGATTCCAGAGCAGATGCTGGGACAGAGGTTTTACATGGGTCTGAATGACAATTTGAAGGCAAATGTTGATGCCTCTACTGGTGGAGCATTCTTGAGCAAAAGTTTTGTAGGAGCTAGACAATTGTTGGAAACTATGGCACAGAACTCAGGCTAGTCATCTATAGCACCAATTGTTCATTCTGTTGCAGTTAATTCAAATTCGTCAAAAGATGAGCAGATGGCTGCAATGATGACTCAGTTGCAATTGTTGACAAAGAAAATTGATGAAATAGGAACGAAACAAGTTCATATCCTCGATGCTACAAATGGTGGATTATGTGCCCCATATGCTAATCAACAGGTACCTGATCCAGTTTACAATGAAATTGATCCTCAGACTCAGGTTTACAGTGAAGAGATCGGTTATGTGAACAACTGTGGCAACCAGAGACAAGGAGCCCAACAATGGGGACAACATCCTCAGCAGGTACAGTATCGACCTGCAGCACCACAGGGTCAAACAGTGCCATACCAGAGGCAACTAGAGCCCCGGTGACTCGCATCTCGCCGGCGATCCCCTTACATAACATAACACAACACACGTTCCCACCCCCATCCCGGACTCTTAACCCCACCGCTGCAACCAGAGCCCCGGTGACTCGCATCTCGCCGGTGTTCCAGGTACGACCCTTCTCTCTCCTCTCTTTTCATCTCTCGTTTATCTCTCCTCTATTTTTCGAGCCCTTACCCCCCGTTTATGAAATTCCCGATCCCCTCAACCCCGTCACTGGTTCTCCTATTTCCCCTTACCCTCATTATGGCCCTTGCACCATCACCCATTCCCTTCCCCACTGCTTCCCATGGCTGAATTTTTCTGTTAGGGCAGGGGTGATTTTCGCTTTAGGTGTTAGTTTTATTGGTGATTCGGGTGGTTTGTGTGCGCACTCGCGGAGTCAAAATTGTTTGCGCTTGCTTCCCAGCTGGGTGTCTGGTTATTAACACTGCTTGGTGTTGAATGTATATGTTGAAAGCTATGCTGAATCTTGTCAGTTAGGGCATGGGAGTGTGTGGGTCGTAGGTGTTTGCTTAGCTTGATATTGGTGTGTGTGTATTCGCTTGTTCGTAATTGCGAGCGACTGCTGTGACTTGCTTTCTCGCATTGCATATAGGTAGTTTGCATATTCTATAGGTTTGCTACATCGTTTGTGCATCGCGGTGGTTTGAGTAAACGATACAATGCCTGGCTGAATTCTATGGTGGAATCTGAGTTGCAATACACTTTTGTGGACTTAATATGTTTCCTTGACGCTTACAAGTTGAGCTAAATGATGTTCCGGATTATTTATGAAGTGATAGTTCAGTTATATGCCTTAGATTGTGTAATTCGTTGTGCTAAATGCTTGATTGTTCTTACTTTGATTCTTAAATAAGTGCAATGAAGCCTGTAGCGCCAACTTCTATTCATGCACTCCCTGTTGGTTATTGTGATTTTTTTACAATTAGGCTTTGCGCTTTTGGTGACTAGATAGTTTGCACTGAACAGATTGGAGTGTAGTTCCTGATTGGGAGTATTCTAATTGCAGGGAAGTCTGATTACCTGCACGCTAGTGTGCTAAGTTTTGTTCTTCACTCTCTCTGAAGTTGCCACTTTGTATTGTCGTAACGCGGCCTCTGTAATTGGTTAAGCTCGACACGTGCTATCTATTTGTTTGGTGGTTGAATAGTGCAACTTTTGAGGTGCATTGTTTATTGCTAGTAGAATAATGAAGTTGCTTATGATATTGTTGGTTGATTTTCTAATGTTAAGCGGGAAAGTCTGAATACCCGCAAGCTGATATCATGACTGTACTAGTGTGTCCAATGTTCTGGTGGGAACTTGAATTGCCATGGTTTTTATTATGTCCTCTTGTCTGAAATATTCTGTTTCTTCCTACTATAGATGACCATGAGTTTGTACTTTAAGTGTGGGGTTGCTTGGGAAATTATCACAAGCTATTTGTTGTTATCTGTGAGCAATGAATCGTCTTACTGTCTGGTCTGCTATGCTTTTGGTGAGTGAATCTGTGGTCTGCTTGTGTAATTACCCGAAAGGAATGTTAAACACAATTGTTTGCACAGTTGTCTGCACTTGGTTTGCTTGCATTTGTGGGCATTCTTAGGTTGTATTTCACGAGTCGATATATAACTCTTGGCATACTACGCTGTTTTGATGTTATTGCAGGCCTGGGTACAAATGGCTAAGACTACAAAGACAACCAAAGCTAGAAAAAAATCCATTGCACCTCCTGCTAAACGTGCAGCCCCACTGATGTTTGGCATTTTATGCCTATATTTCCTTAATATTTCCTCATGTTTTAGTACCTTATTCGCTCGTTCTATAGCTTTTGACTGTGGTTTTACACTGATTTTATGTCGTGCGTGTGTAGGTTGTTACGCAATGTAATTGGAGCTTTTAAGAGCATGATTGAGCAAGAAAAGATTGGATTTTGATTTAGGATTGGATCGAGCACACGAAGGCACGACACGAGCGAGCAAAGGAGCGAGCAAACACAAAAATTGGCCTGGCGCTGTAGGGGGCGCCCCGCGGGCCCCACCGCGCCCACTGTTCCTGCGCGTTTTTCAGCGCGCCGCATGCCCAAGGCGGCCAACTTTCGACGTCCTCTGTCCATTGTCACGCGTTCCGAGGCGCGGGGCGCCCGTTATAGCGCCCCTTGTGCGCGATTTTACTCCCTATTCCTTCTAGTTTTGGGTCTAACTTATTACCAAGGGTATGGAAACATTATAAATAGTTTATTACTTAGTTTTTGTAAGGGAGTTCAGACTTTGGAGCAAATTTGAGAGCTCATAACATCAAGACAAGGGTTTTTCTTCCTTCCATTAATTTATTTCATCATTACTTCATTATTACATCAATTCCTTGTGTTGTTATTATGAGTATGCGTAGCTAAATCTATCGTTCTAGGGTTAGAGTATTACATGAAGGTTGATGTTTGAAGATTGATTCCATTAATTGAATCCCATTACGGGTTGCTTATTCTTTCTTGATTTCACTTGTGTAATTGTCAGGGCCCGATTATTACGCATTATCTATGGTTTTTAGATTGAACTCGAAAGAGGGGATTTAATTACGTAATAAGAAAGAATAGGACTAGTTTGTGAACCCGGGCATCGGGGAACCAATTTGTGAGTAGGATAGACATATACTTGCTCGCCTAGTTTAACTAATTACAGAATTCGTTAATGCGTGCACGTGATTCAACCCATAGACATATAGGGATTGGAGTAGCCTGCATAGACCGTGAAGAATCGAAAGGTTTTCACGGGTACAATTAATCTGTTAGTTAGTAACCCGGGATTTAAGAAGTGGAATCAATTGGATAACTCAACGGGATTGTTCGTAACTCTGACCCTGGATCGTCTCCTTATTACTGATAACAACCAAGTCTTGCTCCATTGTTTGAATTCACTTTTACCATTTAATTATTGTTCTTTAGTTAACAAAATCCTCACTATTGGAAAAAGATCCCTGAATAGTTTAAATAAATTGTTTGCTAGAACTCAGTCTGCATAGTCCTCGTGGGAACGATACTCATCTTATCACTTTATTACTTGGCGACCACGTATACTTGCGTGTGCGTTTGGGAGCAACAAGTTTTTGGCGCCGTTGCCGGGGACTAATTTTTGACTGATTTCTTTTTGAACAGTTTATTAATTTCTATTCAGGTTTAATTTTTGTTTTGAGTTTTCTGCTGTTTCAGGTATTAGGTCCTGCTTGATCTTTACCTACAGGAATGGCAGAAGAACGAGCTTTAGCTGTGCGAGATGTCGCTCTCCCCAGCCTGGATGGAGTAGCTTCAAGCATAGTTAAGCCAAGAATTACTGGAAACTTTGAGATTAAGTCCGGTATGATACAACTGTTACATACGACTGGACAATTTGGTGGATTGCTTCATGAAGATCCGCAACAACATATCCAGAATTTCTTGGAGATCAGTGATACTTATACACCAACGGGAGTTCCTATTGATTATGTTCGCTTGACATTGTTCCCGTTTTCACTGATTGGGGCAGCGAAGAGGTGGTTAAAGGCTGAAAAGTCTGGGTCTATCACCACTTGGAATGATTTGGCTAAGAAGTTCTTGGCTAAGTTTTATCCATCTGCCAAGACAGCCCGGGTGAGGAGTGAAATTATGTCCTTCAGACAGTTAGAAGGAGAATCTTTATATTCAGCCTGGGAGCGGTTCAAAGCTTTACTGAGAGATTGTCCACACCACAACCAATCCAATGAGGTTCTTGCACATACTTTTGTTGAGGGGTTGACTGCACATACTAAGATTGTGGTAGATGCTGCTGCTGGAGGTCAAGTACTGGCCTTAAATTTTGACCGGATCTATGAGTTGCTAGATAACTTTTCGCAGAGCAACCCTGATTGGCAGGGAGATGGTAGAGCTACTACGCAGAAAGCTGCAGGGGTACTTCAGTTAGATGCAGTTTCAGAGCTACGGGCTAGGATGGATGCTATTTCCAATCAAATTAGCAAGCTAGCTCTATCGAAGACTCAGCAAGCAGTGGCTCCTGTGCAACAACTCCAGAGTTTTTGTGAGGTTTGTGGTCAAGATCATGCTACAGAGGTTTGCCCTTCTAATCCAGAGTCAGTTTATTACGTAGGTAATCAAAACAGGATGCAGGGTCAAAATCAGTTTGGTAATGGTTATTATCAAGGCAATATGAGAGCCCCGAATAATTACCACCCACTTCCAGCTCCACCACAGCAGGTTAGCAGTTCAGTTGAGGAGATGCTAAAGCAGATAATGGCGGGACAGCAGAGAATGATAGCTGACACTGCAGCCCATGCACAGGCCATACAAGATCTTGCCAGTGCTCACAAGAACTTGGAGCACCAGTTGGGGCAGTTGGTGGGAGAAATAGGTACTGTTAAAAAAGAGCCTGAACAATGTCTTGCAGTGACTTTAATTGATGGTGGAGAGCTGATGGCCAAGTCTGAGGAGAAGATGAAGATGAAAGAAGAGAGAAAGGAGGCACCTCGGCCACCTCCACCATTCCCGCAGAGGCTTATACAGTCAAAGGATTTAGCCCAGTATCAAAAATTTGTGAGTATGCTAAAAGAGCTTCATGTTAATATTCCTTTGACTGATGTGTTTGAATTGATGCCATCCTTTGTGAAGTTTTTAAAAGAGATTTTAGTTAAGAAGAAAAAGCCTCAAGAAATAGATTCAGTTGAGTTAGTTGAGGAGTGTAGCACAATCTTGAGTAAGCTACCTCCAAAACTTCAAGATCCTGGGAAGTTTACTATTCCTTGTACCATTGAAGGGCATAGTATCACTGGTGCCTTGTGTGATTTGGGTGCAAGCATAAATCTCATGCCTCTGTCTGTTTGCAAAAGGTTAGGGCTAGGAGAAATCAAGCCCTCTTCAGTTACTCTCAAGATGGCGGATGGATCACTCACTCACCCTGAGGGTAAGTTGGAGGATGTGTTGATAAAAGTTGGTAAATTTACATTCTCTGCTGATTTTGTAGTCCTAGATTATGAAGAGGACCGAGAAGCTCCAATTATTTTGGGGAGACCATTCTTGGTCACCTCGAAGGCAATTATTGACATGGAGCTGGGTGAGATGACTGTTAGAGCGCATGGTGAAAAGGTTACTTTCAAGGTGTATAATGAGAAGGAGCACATAGCTAAAATTGAAGAGTGCTCTATGATTGAATGTGTTAGTCAAGACCATGGAAGTAAACCACATGTGAAGTTGAAGTTGGGGTCTCTCAAAGAAAGGAAAAAGGCAAAGGTTCGGCGTAAGAAGAGAAGACGTAAATACTGGAAGTGAGCTAAAAGTGTCGTCGTGCCACGACGTTAACTAAGGCGCTTCTCGGGAGGCAACCCGAGTCTGTACTTGTATTATTTTATTTATAGTGTCACGTAGTTTTTGTTTTTCCTTGGATTGCAGGTTCATGTAATGTTGAGGCTAAGTGTGGGGTGTCCTCACCCTTGCCTAATGTTGATAGCGTGATGGGGGAAGTCTGAGTACCTCATGAAGCTTGGAGGATGCTAGCACCAAGGACTAGAATCTTCAGGGAAGTTTTCTTTACCTTGCACTTTCTTATTTTTAGCACTGAGGACAGTGCTGAGTTTAAGTGTGGGGTGGGGAACTACCCTTTATCTATTTTTGAGGTTAGGGATGCATGTACCATAGGATTTTTTTTTTTGTCACTTGACTTTATTTTTATTTGTTTCTTGCTTTAATATATGAAAAAAAAAAAAAAAAATTAGAAAACCAATGAAAAATTCCAAAAAGATTTTCCTTTTAGTTTTTATTAGTGGTACATGTCATCCACCCCGTGGTTTTTCTTATGGCCTCGGTTCTTTTCCACGGGTAGACCTTTGAACCGGGTAGTTTTTATTTTTAGGATTAGAATAGTTAGTATAGGTGACCCTAGACGTAGGAAAAAGGTAGAATGCTAGGTGCCTTTGATTTGTTTGATACCGGTGGACTTGGACTTGATTGCATGTGCTATTTGTGGTGTCCTTGAGTTTTAATTTTGATGCATGCCTAGAAAAAATGGAACAACCCCCTTGAGATGCTTGAGTCCGCTTGCTTGACTTGATTGTTAATCTTTGTGCATTAGTGCTTAAATTTCCACAAGTTGCATTCTAGAAGCTTGGTTGAGAGTTGTTGATGGAAGCCTTTTTGTGTAGATCATGTGCAAGGTGTGTTGTGAGGCATGTTCTTATTTACTCCATGTTGCATATTAATGTCGAGAACTTGCCCCGTGTGTGTGCAAAGCGAAATCCTAGGTTTGCTCTAGTCGGGAGATGATACAAGGCCTTCTTTTGTTAGTCTACCCGTACATATATACCTTGAAAAAATTGTTGTTGTGATTTGAATTGACCCTTTTTGTTGGCACCCACACCCCGAGCCTACCCATTTGTTCTTAATTGACTCTTTTGGCCCTTTACTCCTTAAGCACTTTTATTGATATTGTGTAGATGATTGGAGTTGTGGTTGGATGTTGGGAGACTTTTGAGTGGAGCTAATGAAGGGGAATATTTGTGAAATTTGTGAAGTAGTAAAAGAAAAACATTGGCAAGGTTGGAAGTTGATGAGAATTGAAAAAAAAAAAAAGTGAATTGAAAAAGAAAAAAAATGCAAAGTTGAAAAAGTTGTGAAAGTTGAAAAAAAAGAGAAAGATGTCCATTCCTTGCTAGTGTGTGATTGAAAATAAAAATGCTACTTGTTGGAAAGGTGTATGTGTGATGCTTGTGATTGGGTGGCTTGATGAGACTTGTGCTAAATTAATTGTGATGTATTAAAGTGCTTAGGGAGGTAGTCACTATTACCATATGTGTCCTACCAGCACCTTAGCCTACATTGCAACCTTTTTAAAGTCCTAGTTAATCCTGATTGGAGTGAGCCTACATTAGTGGAGTCCTACACTACGGGCAAGCCTATGGTACAGTTGTGTGTGACATGTGAGCTTTTTCATGAGAGTGAGTGAATTCTTTCTATGCTATTGTCCCCATTCTTGATATTCATTGTTGTGTGTGATATTTGGGGGACACTCTCTCGTTCATATTGGTGAGGGCACATGGTTTGCATGAAGTAGGTAAAGTTGATGGTTCTTGGTTGAGTAGATAGGTGTGATTTTGTGGGAGCATGGTTGCACTGAGTTGAGTTTGTGCATTTGAGCTATTTTGGGGTGGTTGTCTCATATTTTTGGTTTTGGTAAATTGTTGGCATGTTGTGGATCCATAGTAGTCATGTGCGCATTGGTTCAATGGTCGGTATCAACCATAGTCATAGGCAGACCTGTTTTACCTAGGTTGGGAAGTTATTTGTGATTGCTCGAGGACGAGCAAAGGTTCAAGTGTGGGGTGGTGATGTTTGGCAGTTTATGCCTATATTTCCTTAATATTTCCTCATGTTTTAGTACCTTATTCGCTCGTTCTATAGCTTGTGACTGTGGTTTTACACTGATTTTATGTCGTGTGTATGTAGGTTGTTACTGCAGTGTAATTGGAGCTTTTAAGAGCATGATTGAGCAAGGAAAGATTGGATTTTGATTTAGGATTGGATCGAGCACACGAAGGCACGACACGAGCGAGCAAAAGGAGCGGACGAAACAGAAATTTGGCCTAGCGCTGTAGGGGGCGCCCCGCGGGCCCCACCGCGCCCACTGTTCCTGCGCGTTTTTCAGCGCGCCGCATGCCCAAGGCGGCCAACTTTCGACGTCCTCTGTCCATTGTCACGCGTTCCGAGGCGCGGGGCGCCCGTTATAGCGCCCCTTATGCGCGATTTTACTCCCTATTCCTTCTAGATATGGGTCTAACTTATTACCAAGGGTTTAGAAACACTATAAATAGTTTATTACTTAGTTTTTGTAAGGAGTGAGACTTTGGAGCAAATTTGAGAGCTCATAACATCAAGACAAGGGTTTTTCTTCCTTCCATTAATTTATTTCATCATTATTTCATTATTTCATCAATTCCTTGTGTTGTTATTATGAGTATGCGTAGCTAATCCTATCGTTCTAGGGTTAGAGTATTACATGAAGGTTGATGTTTGAAGATTAATTCCATTAATTGAATCCCATAACGGGTTACTTATTCTTTCTTGATTTCACTTGTGTAATTGTCAGGGCCCGATTATTACGCATTATCTATGGTTTTTAGATTGAACTCGAAAGAGGGATTTAATTACGTAATAAGAAAGAATAGGACTAGTTTGTGAACCCGGGCATCGGGGAACCAATTTGTGAGTAGGATAGACATATACTTGCTCGCCTAGTTTAACTAATTACAGAATTCGTTAATGCGTGCACGTGATTCAACCCATAGACATATAGGGATTGGAGTAGCCTGCATAGACCGTGAAGAATCGAAAGGTTTTCACGGGTACAATTAATCTGTTAGTTAGTAACCCGGGATTTAAGAAGTGGAATCAATTGGATAACTCAACGGGATTGTTCGTAACTCTGACCCTGGATCGTCTCCTTATTACTGATAACAACCAAGTCTTGCTCCATTGTTTGAATTCACTTTTACCATTTAATTATGTTCTTTAGTTAACAAACTCCTCACTATTGGAAAAAGATCCCTGAATAGTTTAAATAAATTGTTTGCTAGAACTCAGTCTGCATAGTCCTCGTGGGAACGATACTCATCTTATCACTTTATTACTTGGCGACCACGTATACTTGCGTGTGCGTTTGGGAGCAACAACACCTAGCAGCAAAAAGAAAGGGAAGCAACCTGCTTCACCTGAGGTCAAGCCAGAGCTACCTCTTGCTAAGATCCCCCGCCATGAACTAGAACTTGTTGATGAAGAAGCAAAGGCTTGGTACAAAAAGTTTCGTCCTAAGCCTTACATTCCAGAAAAAGCAATTAAAGTTGACGCTTGCCAAGCCAAACACCCTGAAATCTTGGAAGCTATACAGGCTAGAAAATGGGACAAGTTGTTAAAAGCAACTTGGAAGGCCAACATGACCATGATTCAAGACTTGTATACAAATTGGAACCCGGCAACTAAAGGTCACCTAGTCTGGATTTGGGGTGTGATTGTTGACATCGCCCTTGCTGCTTTGTGTGAATATCTGGGGGTCGACAACCATCCCAAGGAGCCATTTGATGCATTTGTGCTAAGGCCTAACTATGAGGAAATTCGCAGGGAACTATGTGGAGGAAATAAACTAGCTAAGTGGAAAGCGTTCTACTCTGAGGAGGCATAACTGGTTACCTAAACGGTTCTTTCTGAAGACTGCAAAGGTTTGGCATCTCTTTCTCACTACAAGGTTGATGCCTTGCACTCACTTGTCTGATGTGACCCAAGAGCGGGTCTGTCTTTTATATTTTCTGATGAAAGGTGCACCTATTAATGTTGGTGAGATTATGATTGGGGAAATGAAACGAACCCGTCTCAAGACTCATAGGAGGTTGTTCTTTGCGAACACATTGACCAACTATCTGTATGCTAAAGGTGTTCCAGAGTACGATGGGGATCACATAGAGAGAGCCTCTTTTACTAAATTTAACATCACTAATGTCAAGAACCAGGAGGATGAGAAGACCTTTAAGGTACCTACTGCTGAAAAGGATGCGCTGATGGTTTGACTGCTAGCTCGTACCTATATGATGCAAGAGAAGTGTTGCAAGGCCTGGAACATAGATGTCAAGGATTGTTTTGAGAAGTACCCGATGTCTGGGCTGGAAAAGATGCTTTTGGGGCATGAATCTGGTAGTGAGGTGCACCCTTCTAAGGATGAGAACACTGATGCTGAGCCACAGACGTTGGACATTGCTGATGATTCAGAGGATGACTCTGACTATTTGCCAGAGGAGCAGCCCGATCTCTCAAAGTCCGGTGAGGACGATCTATCTGATTTTATTGTAGATGATGACGATGATGGAGCAGACGCAGATGATGAGTCTGACAGAGACGCTGATATGGATGAGACCGGCACTACTGATGGTGTCGATGATGAGCTGGAGGCTTGACAGGGAGTCTTCTCACCCCTTGTTTTTATTTTTTTTCTTGTGCGTTAAGGACAATGCACACTCTTAAGTGTGGGGTGGGAGTATATTTTTGGATGATTGTATATATATGCTACTGATTTAGTTTGTTTGTTTGCTTTTAGTCACTTGACTACTTTTAATTTGTTTCCTGCTTTCTATTTTTGAGGTCTGTAATATCCCGAATATTAATGGCCTGTAATAGATTAGTATTTTTAATATTCAGCAGTTCACTAGTCTTAAGTAAATTGTTAGCTTAGTTAATTTCTAGCATATCAATAGTCTCTTTGGGTTTTCTTAGTCTTGGTTCTTTCCCATTGAGTTATTTTTGCTGAACCAGGCATTGTGTAGTTTAGATAAAAAAAAAATTTTAAAAAAAAAAGAGAAAAGAAAGAGTTCAGAAGGAGGAAAAATGGGAAGGAGGCAGAAAAAGAGAGAAGGAGAACTTTGAAAGACAAGCTTTAGCTAGAACTACCTACATATTTTTGAACTTCCTTTTTGAGTTCATAATTAGGTATTGCGAGGTGAAATTGAAACGATCCTTGAGTTCCATATACAATGTGTGGTGAGCTTACTTCTTTTTCTACTTCTCATTGTTTCATGTTAAGTCTAGAACTTGCCCGGTTTGTTGTTTGAGGCGAAATCCTAGGTAGTCCTGATCTTTAGAATGAAAGTAGGCCTTCTTTGGCCCGCCAGTGACTGAATAATCCTACCTAATTAATGAATTTCCCAGTGTCCCAATTTGAGCCTATTGACCTTTCTTTGTCAACCAGAGTTACAAGCCCTATCCCTTTTGCCATTTACCTCTCTTGTCACCCATCTTCCCCTGAACTACTTTAAATTGTGTGATTGGTAAGATGGTGGGTATGTCATAAGAGTTGTGCACTTGAGAAAAAAGTTGCAAAAGAATGAAGGAAGAAAACACTTATAATCGCCTCATATACAAAAATTGTGAAAAGAGAAAGAAAAAGAAAGGAAAAAAAAATCAAAAAAGCGAAGAAAAAAATGAGTAAATTAATGAATAAATGAGGAGAAAGAACGATGTAAAAGAAGGGACTCTTGAGTTTAGAAGTGGATATGAATGAAAATCTTGGGAAGTGCTACAATTGTATGAATATGTGAGAAAATTAGTAGTGAGTGATGCTTAAAGTGTTTAGGGGAAGAATTAGTCACTATATACCCAAAAGTGTACCACACCTTACCCCAAGCCAACATTACAATCTATGAAAAGTGCTATTTGACTTTTGATCAGGACTCCTACATTAGTGGAGAGCAACAAAATGGGAAAGCCTATGGTACTTTTCTGTGAGACATGAGAAGATTCTTTATGAGCGTGAGAGTGATATTTGATATGCCACAGAGTTTCTTGAAATCATATCTTGTGTGTTTGGTGGCATCTTCTTATTGTGAGGTACATTGGAACTTGAGTGGTCTATAGGCTTCTACTTTCAATGCTTGATTATGACCAAAAGAAAGGGTGTTTGAATTTCATGGGTGAGTCTGGTTAAGTTGTCGGCCATGAGTTCTTATCTGATCTTGATGTCTTGCCTGCTTTCTATGTATTCTTCTTCTTTGCTCGAGGACTAGCAAACTCTTAAGTGTGGGGTGGTGATATTTGGTCACAAAACGTGTATTTAGTATTAGATTCTTCACATTTTGGGTGCTTTGGTAAACGGTTTATCATTAATATTAGTGTTTTGTGCTTATATTAGGTTTCTGACTATGTAGGACTCAAGCAATATGAAGAATGGTTAAAGGTTGATGATTTGGAGTAAAATGAAGTGAATTGATGGTGAAGTCAACCAACGAGGAGCCACGTCATTAGTTGCCAAGGCCTTGGATTAGTTGTAAATGAAATATGGAGACAAGAGGTCACGGCCCAGGCATCGTAAAGCCATGATTCAGCCATGAAGTTGAAAGCAGAATTCCGCAAGTGCATGGCCCAAGCATCGTAAGGCCATGGTCCAGCCATGAGGCAAATTTTCTGGCGAAAAGTGGCGAGGGGCAAACTTGTCCACAAGTTTGACACGAGATTTATAAGGTTTTCTAACCTATTTTCAGCCCCTATCTTGACTTGGGAGAGCAAGACCACCATTGTTGAAGCACTTTGGAGCTTGGAAACGCATCAAAACCATTGGAACTGAAGAATCAAAGAGTTTTTCTCAACTTTTCTTATTCTATTTCCTATGGGTGTTGTTTTAACTATGAATTCATTATTGTTTAATACAATTATGAGTAGCTAAATTTCTACTCTAGGATTTTGATGAACCCATTATTGGGGTAGCTTTGAGTAACTCCAAGATTGAGTAATACAATATTCTATTTATTTGGTTGTGTTTTTATTGAATTCAATTATTAGGCCTGCAATTGTTTGTGCCCTTTTTACTTGAATGATCTTGGGAAAGACGTTTGGGTTATGGTCTGTCAAATAACAGTACTTCAGGTTATGATAAGGGATTACTTAAACTGATTTAGAGTCATTATAGGAATATCGTGATTCGACTGTGGCATGAAATTGGACAATTCTTAATGGTCTTGATTATTTTGGAAAAAATAGCTCAAGAATGGTGTTGTTAGTAGTTGGGAAACTCTAGCAAACAAGTTTAAGTTCAAGGCTAAAAGAATAGTATTTTGTGCAAGTTCAATTTTTATTATTCTTAGTTGATCTTAGGTAATTGTTAGTTAAATTAATAGTTTATTACTTGAAACATTATTGCTGCACTTTGAATCTTTGGATATTAAAGTTACTAGAACTTGACATTGCTCTCTGTGGGATTCGACCCCGGACTTATTAAACCGGGTTATATTTGCAGCGACCGCTTATCCTTTTAGGACGAGTTTTGGGCGTGATCAGACGTCCAGTCTTGAAGTATCCAATGTTCCAAAATGACTTGAAGTAAATCTGCATATCCAATTTACGGGTGGATGAACCCGATTATTCATTTTTAAGGCGAGCGGGCCCGAAACATTCATTTATAAGACGAACGAGCCCAAAACGTTCGATTATAAGGTGAACGAGCCTAAATTTGATAGTAGCTTGCGAAATAAAGTTGCAAATTGGATTAATTAAGGCAAGATAATGCAAAACAAATAGCAAAGTTGGGTCGTGTTGCTTGTATTGATAGTGATGCAAAGCGGCGAATGCTGCCTTCAGTTCATTTTGAATCTGATGTTCAATTCCTGCAAATTAAAAGTAAATGCGTTGGAAAACGAGTGAATAATAAAGCAAAGGCTATAATGAAAAAGAACGAAATAGATTTGCGCTGCATATGCGACAAGGAAAATAATCTCCGAGAAATTGATGGTTGACCTGAAAAAGTAAAGCAAGGCATTAATTTAAAGCAAATACAAAGGCAGAATTTAAAGCAAGTGCAAAGCAAAGCAGTGCGGAAATGTAATCAGTGCAATAGCCATTTGATAAATCAATTGGCGAGACAATCGGGCAATGATGGCCTTGAGCGGATTGTCAATTAAAATAAGGCAATGCATATTTTGGCATGATTAAAAAACATAACGTATTCCTCGGCTCATTGCTTATTTGGGAATGAAAATCATAGAGGTAGAAATACCGCCTGTTCGGCAATAACTCATGGCAAAGCATAACGCTTTAAGTCATGAAAAAGGCAATGCAACGCAATCTGCAAGGCAACTTTGAATGTGCGTTCAATAAATTGTTTATCCATAGTGCGAATGATCCTTTCATTGCAAGCTTTCATGTTCCTGCTCTCAAAGAAAAAAATTGTTAGTTTTGGGGAGGGAAGGGGAAGCGTTTGATTTGTGCAGACTTCAACCTGATCTTGCTACTTCTGCTGCTTCCTCATATTCATTGGACTTGGATTTGAGAATTGCATTCAGAAACTTGGCTCATGAACTCAAATAGCAAAGATTTTTGAAAAATAAAGGCAAGATAAAATATTTTAATGCAATATAGCAAGTGAAATAAGCATGCAAATGAATTTAAAGATGCATTTTGAAAGTTTTTCCTTGACTTAAACTTGTCACATATTTTAAAATAAATTGAACGTCCTTTGTCTTAGACTTTGCACTGTTCGCTTAGCCGATTACAGAGTTCTTGCCAATTCATCTTTAATAACTAATGCTGCTTCTTGCAAACTTCTGCCCTAGTTATTATCTTTCGCATCTCTAACTTGTTTTGTAAATTTGCCCCAGTTGTCCTTCTTGGGGAAAAATGAAAATTTAAATGCTAAAGGGTCGAGGCCGATGGGGAGCCTATGTATCCCTCCTTGGGAATCAGACCGTGCGTAGTTCTGCATGAAAATTTCCCCGGTTTAATAGTCCATCCACTTGAATTTCTTGCTAAATGCATTGCTGATTATATTTTGACAAAATTGCATATGGACTGCGTCTTATCAGCAAGCATTAAATACTCTTTACGCATTCTGCATCTTTCCAATCATTTTCTTGATGGAGTCTCAAAAAAGGAAATCTCATTTATACGAATAACACTGCTTTAACCCCATATACCAACAAATAAAGCTGCTCCAATTGAAGTTCTAACAGTAGTGCGATATCCGAAGAGCGCAGACAATAATTTTTCAGTACGTCATTTCAAACTGTTCAGTTGCTTTGCCATACGTCACAAGCAAAGCTTTTGCAGGTTTATCAATTTTAATTTTGAACATAAACAAATATAAACGCAAGCGTAAATAATATAATAAGAATGCGATGCATTTTATTTCAACTTTCATAAATTCAAAATGAGTTGATTCAGATTAACATAAGCTTTAAAGTACAATGCAATTCAGGGCCTCAATCTGAATTAAAATTGAAAATAATGCTACGAAGTTCAATCGCCAAGTCCTTTCAAACAATTCCATTAGCTTCTGGTACTGCATCGTTCACGAGCTAGAGCATCTACCATCAATCAGATCTTGAATCTTGCGTGATTTGCATGGTCAGCCACTTTACAATCAAACTTATGCTAGAGAAATAAACAAAACAAAGAAACCTCAAAGGGTAACTATGTTAGTTTACATGTCATTCATAAGATTGCACACAAGCCAGCAACACCTAGTATTTAACGCATTTTGAGAAAATAAAGCAAGGGAAGCAATTAACATGTGACAATCACAAGTAGTTGAGCGTAAATAAATATGCAAACGCGTCCTACCCTGTAAGGTTCCTTTTTGTGCTAGAGGTAAGCCTAATCGCGCAAATAAGTGGTAACGAAAAATAGTTCATGCCAGTTCTGAGCAATTCAGATTTAGAGTAAGCAATAAATAATAATAATAATAATAATAATAATAATAATAATAATAATAATAATAATAATAATAATAATAATAATAATAATAATAATAATAATAATAATAATAATAATAATAATAATTGATAACAATAATCTCTCCGCCTTAACACTGCAATTCCGTTATCCCAACTAACTTCCAAAAGTTGGTGTCAACTCGAAATTCTAACACAGCTCATGTTCTCCACAACATCTGCACAAAAATCTAAACCCAAATGCCTAAAACTTGAAACAATCCTCCATACCTTTTGCAAACATCCACACTCCTCCAGGCACAACTCCCAATTACTTTACCACATCCAGGAGTGAAATTTCCAACTACCTTCACAGTACCAGACTGCAAATAGTAAAAGGTTCCAATTGACCTTTTACAAATAAAACCTCACTGGTCCTTGGCTTTGGACAAGCCTCTCAGCTTCCTAGGTTTTGCAAGGCTCACAGACCTTGTTCATAGGGCTCCTCACTGGTTCTTGGCTTTAATCAAGCCTCTCAGTTTCTTAGGTAGCCAAGACCTCACTGGTCTTCAAGGAGGGGCCCCACTGATCATTCAAAGACATAGGGACATCACTCTCCTAGTATGCGACAAGCATACTTCAATTTTCATAAAGCTGCAGCTGGTCAGTCAATGTAAACCTGCGCACACACAGGTCTTCATAAGAGAGACCCCACAGATCTTTTAAAGACACCAGAGGGTTCACCTCTTAGATCTTACCATACCATACCATCTCCAAAACACAAACCAACCAACTCTACCTAACTTTCCCCTGACTGCAATTCTGTCTTGTTCACAAAATTCTGTACTATGATCTCAAATTCTCCGTGGACTGCTATGACCATACAGATTCTGCTAAATTCTTCCATTTTCTAACCTAAAAGACAAAATAGAAGACAAAATTCTAAATCTGATTATGCTCAAAACATGGCTAGGACTTAGGATTCGTTATCACATAGCACATAATATGCATTGTCGTTGGGTTTCAAAAACCTGTTGACGTAAGGGTGGTTTCCTAACTATGGAGGCGGTATCAAGGACCGGGTCCAGACTAAGGTGTAAATGTATGCATGCTCCTAAAGCTCATTCTAAGAGTGGGTTAACGATTGAGGCTAACAGGTGAGTGGCAGACGGCTTCGTGGTCGAATAACTCCCACAAGATTCCGCCAGTACACCAACTCGTCAAAGGGTTCTTTAGTGGAAGAAAATGCGGGTGCGTATGCACACACCTCGCAGATATCTTGAGTGAGAATGCAAGAGGTTCCCAGGAGTGGGGAAATATGAACGGAATGCCAGTTTATATATGTGCACAAATAAGGGTGTAGTGACATGCTTCCGTGACATACAGCAATCAGTTAAATTAACTAAGCATGCTCGCAAGTAAACAATAGATATAATCATGCTAGTTTCAACATACAGACACAATAATTAAATAAGCTACGCATACTGGTATCGGCATACAATTCAAACAATACAAGTAAACAAATTCGTGAAAGCCTTATGGTTAGAACCATTTGCTATCCCCAGCGGAGTAGCCAAGCTGTTGAACCCTAAAAAATAACTCCGAAAGGCTAAATTTAGGAATATCAACTGAATGGACAAACTCTTTTGGAGTTTTTTTAGTCACCACCCAATTTAAGAAAAATAGGGAACCAAATTAGCAAATGCATGCAAAAACTCCATTTTTATAAAAAGGCGGTCTTTCTTTCAGAGATTTTAAAGGTAAGAAGTTTTGTTAATTTCGAAATAAGGTTTTTAAGGCACTTTCGAAATTCCGTTAAAAACGGTTAATCCAACAGGTTTCCAAATATTTATAAGTGCGCTTTTCTTGCGAACGAATTATTTAAAAGTAGTAGTAGTAGTAGTAGTAGTAGTAGTAGTAGTAGTAGTACTACTACTACTACTACTACTACTAATAATAATAATAATAATAATAATCAATTGAATAAAAGCTTGTTGCAAAAAATATTTTTTACTTGCACTCATTTGCTAAAATGGCCCCAATTTGCAATAAATTAAATGACGACTTCAAAATAAAAGGTAATGAACATAAAGTAAAGCAATATACAAATAATCAAATATTATTGATAAATAAATATTTTACACATTTATTTACATAAATATCCCTAAGGAAAGGAAGGCAAAGTTAAAGATAGAACCCCGGAAATTGATCAACTCGCGAGAGCCTTGAATTTTCTAAAATTTTTAAAGTCTTATTTCTTGAATGTTTGAGCTCGAATTCAATCCCCAACTGACTCCAATACAATGGACTATCCTATTTGTGAGTTAGCCAAACTCGTCCCCAAGTTGTTCGTGCTAAAATGTACCTCGCAAAAAATATGAAAATAAATTTGGATTAGTACGATAATAAAGTGTAATAACTAATGAAAATAAAATAATAATAATAATAATAATAATAAAGTAATAATAATAATAATAATAATAATAATAAAATAATAATAATAATAATAGTAATGAGGTTTTATTTTATAAAATTTAGGCTCAGGTTTGTATGGCGTGTCGAGTAGAAGCTCGGGATGTTAGTATGGCTGCAAATACTCTGGCCGGTCGTGTTGTCATGCCAAGTACCAATCCATTACTCTATTTCGACTTGGTTTGCATTAAAGTACATACATTTATCATCGCCTATTTGTTTTAGGGACATGGAGACGGGACTGTTCAAGTGTAGTATCTATTCGAAATCAGTCAATAGTATCCGTCAATTTATTTTATTTCCGTCAAATCCTTGTGTAGGCCTCAAATTACAATATTTTCATAGGCCAAGGAGTGTAGTATCATGTCCAAAATCAGTGAGATCTGACAAAGGATTTTAGCAAAAATGCATTTCCAAGCTGTACATCCTAAAACAGGACCAGCCAACATCTCAGAACATTTCATAGCAGCTTAACATGCCGAATGGATAAAAAGTGCACAAATGAACTGCACAACCAAACTGGAACAAGCAACAATAATCGCAATCCGATACCAAAATCAAATGGGTCAAGGCTTTCAAATAGAGTAAACTTCATGGAAGCAATGAAACACACCTTCGATTATAACCCTGGAAAACTCAACAAATTTCAGCGAAATGGTGCACAAACAACGGTCAAAATCCAACCGGCTCCAGTGAAAAACAAACAACTACGAGTCAGATCTTTTCCCGATTAAAGAACGATGGTAATAAAACTGAACAATCGTCACTATCACAGGGGAGTTGGAGAGATTTTCTGACGCATCAACGATGAGGAAAGTGAACAAAATCAGCCAAGTACGGTGGAGGAGGAGCGACACCGGTGACCACCCGCGGCGTCGCTGCAACTCCTTCCCTTTCTTTATTTTACTTTCTTAATTTCAACAACAAACAGAGAGACAAGGACTACCGACGATGGCTTTGCTATGAACCACTCCTAACCACATTATCTCGATCTGTTACTCCGTCCTACACCATCAATGGTTTTCCGATCTGATTCCCGACTCTCCTTGGTTTTCGATCTGCTCACTGGTGGTGGTAGATGTGTGTGTATCTGTTGGAGAGGATCAAGAACTGGGGTGTGTGTGTATGTATTGTATTGAGAGGAGAGGGAAATCATGTATAAGGGAGTGGCTAGACATGATTTTTTTGTGTTGTGTATGTAAATGAGAGGAGGGTTTTTTTAAGTGAGGAAGATGATGAATAGTTGTAAGAGGCTAGAGTTTTAGGTTTTATAGGGGTGAGGATGAGGGTTTTTAGAATTGGGCTAGGAAAAATAGAAAATACGAATTGCGTAAATAGGCCGGAACTTAAAATGAAGAACAATTATGGCCCTTTTTCCATTAAAATTATGAACTTAATTTATTCTAAAAATTAACCTTCTTTTAAAAATAATTTCACGTTAATTGAAGATTTCGGGACAAAATTGGGTGTCAACATTCACTCCATCCGCTGCCTTTCCCCTTGGCTTGCCACTTCCTACATCGCTTGGTTATGTTGTTCGTCAGCATAGCTGCCCAAGTTCATCCATGCCTTCGCCATCTTCCAATCCATCACCATCCACTTCATCATCTGCTCCTTCTGGATCTACTGTACCATCTTCTGATTTGAGCTCTGTGGGCGCTTTAGTACCACATACGGTACCACATTATCATCCGAGCTCGCCTCTTTACATTGGTGAAGCAGGATCACATGACGAAGGGAGGGTGATTATTTATCCTGATGGTAATCGTGGGTAAGTATTATTTTTTGTCAGTCTTTAACTATTTGATACTACTGTAAAGTTTAAGTTATTAGTATATTTATTAACACCAATGATTTTTATCTAGTTTTACTCCCTCGCACGTGGCTACTCTCATAGTCACAGTCTGCCTAAGATCTAGATGGACTGATGCGTGGCCATCCTGGGGTAAGGTACCTTACCATGTAAAGCTGGCCATGTTTGAAGATGTTAAGTTAATAACTATGTTTTATTCATTAATAATTTAGTTAAGTATCACTTATGTTTAATTCTAATATTTTTTAATTATTTCAGACAAAGAGTAACTGGCATCCTGCCTTTGATAGCATTATCCGAAGCAATTTTCTCGGAAAATGCACAGATCTCATCAAAGGTTCCATGTATGCTTGTCGGGATAGAGGAGAGAAGCCCGAGTGGATATTCCCGGGGCCTTGGGCAGAACTGCTGAAATACTGGGAGAATGATGAATTTAAGAAGATGAACGCCTAAGGAAAGACAACGCGAGCCTTCGAAAAGGGTGGATCGATGCACACCGGGGGTTCAGCCAGTGCACCGACTCAGCGGATGCTATTGGTAACTTATTAAAAATTATATGTATTGTTTAATGTAACTCTCATTAGCTTTCTATCTAACTTGTCATCTTCTTAATTTTGTAGGAAAAGAAAAAATGGCAGCCAGTACCTATGCCCAAAATATTTAAGAATAGATATATATACAAGAACAAAAAAGGACAAGAAGTGTGGGTCGAGCCACGCGCGCTAAAGAGTTATATGTAAGTTATTAAATTCAAACTTGTTTGTATAATCCGTCAATATTTGTACATCTAATTCTTGTTATTAAATTTTTTTCAGGGAAAGGCTTCAGCGGCTTATGAATCAAGGATGACAACTCAGGCATCCAAGTGTGGAAGCAGTACCTCAGCTCGAATGACACTTGAGGAGGAAACCGCACTATAGTTGGAGGTGAATGGCGGGGTAAAGAAGGGAAGTGCATAGAGTCTTGTATCGCAGTATGCCTCGGATCGTCTAAATTCAGGTTTGTTTGGCTCTTATACTCCTGCTAGTTCAATTAATCCATCCGTGGAAGCCAAATTACTCAATGAAATCGAAGAGCTTAAGAGAAAGAGCGAAGAAGATCGTTTGCGCAATGAGGCAAGTATGAATGCCATGCGGAAAATGATGCAGAACTGGATGTCTAGTAATTCGGACAAGGGAAAGAAAAAGGACAAGGGCAAGAGCAAGAGCAAGATCAGGGGGAAAGGCAACACCAAACGTCGATATAGTTCGTCGTCTGAGTCTAGTTCGGAGTCTAGTTCTAAGGAAACCGAATAGTAATAATGGATTGTTGATGATTTTAGACATGTGTTAGACTTGTGCATAGTTTTTGTTAAACTTCTTTGATTGTAAGACTTGTAGTTGATTTGTTTAATTTTTTTATCGTTATGAAGTCTTGATATTATCTAAAAATTTTAGACTTTTAGTTTAAAAGCAATAAGCCTTGTTTAGAAAAATATTAAGGCTTGTAGAAGCCTATTGTTTATTGGGTGCTGGAATTTACTGCGTTTACAGGTGATGGAGCTCTAATTATAACTTTTATTTTGCAGGTTTTACCCAGATTTCTGACCGAATCGGTCCGAAATCTGGTTTTTTTCCAGAAATTCATCTATCCGACCGATTCGGTCGGACACGTTACCTAAAAAAATCCAGAAATTCAACTGTCCCACCGATCCGATCAGACAGATGAATTTCAATTTTTCCAGAAATTCAAGTATCTGACCGAATTGGTGGGACAGTTCAAGAAATAATTTTCCAGAAACTCATCTGTGCGATCAATGTCCCACCGCTTTCGGTCGATGCGTCCGACCGAATCGGTCGGACCCCCTCCTGGGATCAGCCAATCTCTGACCATTTGATTTGGTCAAACATCGGTCGGCTATCCGACCAAATGGGCGGTCGGAAAACCACTGATTTCTAGTAGTGCTAGCCCGACTCACATAGAGTATTTTACTTTGACGACCGCCCCTTACCATTAATGGTGTAGGATTGAGCGTGGATCGCCATCCATTCTGAACAAAAGAATATTTCTGGGAATATCAGACTAGGATCAAAGGCAAACAGTTTTGAAGACGAATAGATCATGCTTTCCATAAGAAAGCTTTGGAAGGAATGGAGTATTTTTTTGAAGAAAGTTTGTGATTCCACCACTATCATAAAGCTCCTATTTAAATGCTGGAAATAGACAAGGATTGAGCATGAAATGGTCAAGCGTAATTATGGCTGGAGATATGAAATGATTCGGTACAGTTTAAGCATTCTTGGAAAGGTACATGGAATCAACATCAACCAATCAGATGAAGGCACACAGAGATCTCGAAGAAATCAACATCATTTTTGGTCAAAGAGATTGCGAGTTTCAAGGAGTCAGTGAGATATCTTTTTATATCTATCTTGTACACCGCTTTCATTTCCTGACTTCTCATGTCAGAACTCAGCAAGTGGATGGACTGATTATATGGGCAAAATACCCCCACCTACTGTTACGGGAATACGAGTCTAGTTGGCGAAAATAGACTTATCTTATAAGTCACAAGGCATAGAGGATACATGCCTGCTCCTCGGATACTGACCGTTCAGGCTGTACGGCCGTAGGGTGCAAGGCATACATCCCGTCACCTAAGGGTTCAGTTTCCTAGTTAGGGTTTCGTATATACCACTGCCCTAAGTTTATGGACTTATAGCCTTATCAGTCGTTGTATTTTATCATAATAAGGACTAGCTAAATCTCTACTATAAATACCCCTCCTGACGTTGTATTGTACATCAATCGATTCACACCAAATTCGGCTATTATCAAGGAATAATATTATTTACTTTCTTGCTTATTACTTTTCTCTCTATTTACTTACTTTTTCCGGCATGTTTACTGTATTGCTTGTGACCTTCTCAGACATTCAATTGTTTAACCTATATGTACACTTTTAGGCATAAATAGTTTGAAAAAGGAATATAGGTTTTGCACCAAAACCTTAGCGAAAAACCCTTAAAAAAGATGAAAAAATAAAAGATGAAGTAAAAACAGTTACTGATGGATATAATTTATTCATATATTTTCATATATTAAATATTAAGTATTTTAATAAAATATGAATAAATATATTAATTTCTCGCATATCTTCTAATATATTTTGTGGGAGAAAGAAGACATTCAAAGAAGAAGAAAATGATCATTGATGTCGCTATACGGCTCATAGTGTGATGATAAGACTAATATTTATGTCCGTGATTTTTTCAACGATGAATAAATAGTGGCAACTACGGACAAAGTCATTCTCGCAACTATAGATCTAAACTATTTGAATGTGTGGCAAAAGCTATAAATTCAAGTAACTCAAGTTTATGGAAAGTCCACTAGCACAAGTTTTGGCATCTACGGGAAACTCTCAAGTCACAAATTCAAGTTACTCATCAAGTCTATGAAGTTAGCAACTTTTCCATCTACGGGAAAGTTATAAATTCAAGCATAATTTTTTTTTGGTACGAAAGATATTTATATATATAACTTAAGGCAATACAAAGTTCGTAGCATTAGAGCTACTTGGCAGGGTAACTGAAGTAGCTGAAGTAGCCATATTACCATACATACTGAGCATTTTACATGCAGTAGTAGATACTTTCCTAGAGTAAGTAGTAGTTTTATCTAATATAACAGCCATATTAGTTTGTGCAGTTGGATGCCAAAAAAACTGCAGCTGGATTTTTAGAGATGGATTGCATTTTTAGCCAAAAGATGTGCTACCCTATTTGCTTCACGAAAGACATGCCGCACCACTGGATTCTGCATAGTTTTCAGGATGTACCTACATTCATAAATTAAATTTTTGTAAGGTAAAGCATCACGATCAAACTGTTGGAGGACTTCAATGGAGTCTGTTTCAACTTCAAGTTGGTAGTTGTGATGTTGAGCAATCTGGAGGCCTATCTGTAAAGCCATGATTTCAAAGTAGAGAGCTGAGGATCCCAAACAATGCATGGAATATCCCAAAATCCAATCTCCAGTATCTGATCAAAAGATCCCTCCTATTCCCCCAAATTGAGTAGTACTATCATATGCTCCATCAATATTTAGTTTAACTTTGCCTGTAGGGGGTGGTTCCCATTTGAATATAAGGTTGAATTTTGGAATAATTGTTTTATTAGTGGAAGTAAGATATTTATATTCTATAGCCCTAGAGACAAATTTATGTGCATTTAGATGTCCTGTCAATTGATGATGAACATTATTATTGCGATTTAACCATATATGCCATAATGCAAAAGGAAACAGTTCAGTCTATAATAGACGAGAAGCATGACGTTGTTGATTATACTTATCTCTGGCAGTCCAAAATTGTAATAACCAATGAGAGTCAGTAGACTGTAGGAAAGTAATATTCAAATGTGCCCAGAATGAACTAGCAACCGGACATTGAAGGAAGATGTGGATAATTGACTCAGGTTGTTTGCAAATATGGCACAGAGGATCAATTTGCATTCCTATCTTAGCCAAATATAACTTAGAGCCCATCCTGTTATGAAGTATCTGCCATAGTAGCATTTTAATTTTAGGGAGTGTGTGGAGTTTCCAAATCCAGTCAAAAGGTAATGTATTAGAGTCTGGGGGCAAGAGTAATCTATACAGAGATTTTGTATTAAACTCACCATTATTAGTGAGACCCCAGTAAGGGGCATCTTTAGTGGTATTTGAGTGAGCAAGAGAGATACCTGTAATAGATTCTAAAATATGTTGAGGAAGGATTAGACTTAGAGAACTAAAGTTCCAAGTATTCTGAGTTATAAGATGTTTAACTTGAAGATGAATCTCATGCTGGTGTAGAGGGCCTTGGATTAAAGTCCTAAGTGGAGGTAAACAAGGGATTCATTTGTTATGCCAAAAATCTATAGACTCACCGGATCCTATGTGCCATTCTATACCTTCTTTACATAGATTCCACCCTTTTTGAATATTATTCCATATAAAGGAGGGTGGTGAAGGTCTTATGTTTAGTTGATATTTTTGAAGTAAAACCCTAGTCCATAACTGCTTAGGATTAGTAAACATGCGCCATGCAAGGCTAGCAAGCATTACAATATTTTTATGACCAGCTTTCTGAATACCCAAACCCCCATAATATTTAGGTTTGGTTATGGTATTCCAACTCACATAGTGTAGTTTCTGTTGTTCAGAGGTGGATCCCCATATGAAATCCCTTTGAATCTTGTCTATTAAATTAGTTGTTTTAACCGGGAGTAAATGGTACTGCATGGCATATATAGGAATTGAATTAAGAGTGGAGTTGACAAGAGTGACCCGTCCTGCTAAAGTTAGGAATTTCCCTTTCCAGGCTGCCAACCTATTGGTCATATTATCAATAATAAATTGAAAATCCCTATGTGTAGGTTTATGGTTAAGTATAGGAAATCCTAAGTATTTGCCAAAAGAAGCAGCCACTGGGTAATTTAGAATTTGGGTAATCATAGAATTAGAAGAGAATATTAAACGAGTTTTAGAAATATTAATCTTTTAACCAGATAATTGACAAAAAGTGTAAGGCATTGATGGATTGATGTGGCTGATTTGGTGTTAGCATTGGCCATAATAGTTAAATCATCAGCATAGAATAGGTGGGTGATAGGGGGTCCATTTGGACAGATTTGGATTGGATCCCACAAAGCATAATCAACATAGTGATTTATGAGATTAGAAAGCATTTCCATGGCCAAAATAAAGATATAAGGTGACATAGGGTCACCTTGTCTGATTCCTCTTGTAGGGGAAAAAAACTGAGTGAGAGTTCCATTAACCATAATGACAATGGTACTAGTAGAGAGGCATGATAAGATTAAAGTAGAAATATTAGGGGGAAACATGAAATATTTTAAAGTACGACACACAAAAGACCATTCCAATCTATCAAAGGCTTTTTCCAAGTCTATTTTGAGCATCATTTTAGACTTCCTACCTTTAGTCTTATGAAAATGGTTCATTATCTCCTGTATAATAATAGCATTATCAGTTGTACGTCTGCCTTTTAGGAAACTCGATTGACAAGGACTGATAAGGTCATCTAAAAAAGGCTTGATTCTGTTAACGATTATTTTAGTAATAATTTTGTAAATTGTATTACATAGACCAATAGGTCTGAAATTCTTTAAATTATTAGCATTAGGGAATTTGGGTATTAGGCATAAATAAGTTTGGTTTATACCATGAGGGATAGTATGAGTTTGAAAAACTTCATGACAAAAGGCCTTAACAGAAGGACCTACTGACTCCCAGTAATGTTGATAGAAGAAGGGATGTAAGCCATCTGGGCCAGGGGCCTTGTAGGGTTGAAAGGAGAGAACAGCTTGAAGAATTTCCTGGTCTTGTAGAGGTCTATCCATAGCTGATAGGTCAATATTGTGGAAGCTGGATGTAGAAGTGAGAATATTATGAAGGTCAGTGGTGGTATGACTTGTAGTAAAGACTCTGTGAAAATAATCCAAAGTATGTTGGAGAAGTGCATCCTGAGTATCTATCCAATTGCCAGAATCATCTTTTAAAAAGTGTATTTTATTCATTCTACGCCTATGGATGGTGCTCAGGTGATAAAACCTAGTATTGGCATCTCCTTCATTGAGCCAATTAATTGTAGACCTCATCTTCCAGTAATCTTCCTCTTGCACTAGAATAGTATTATATTTATGAAGTAATTCCTGCTCTAGATTCTATAGAAATCTACTATTAGGGTAATTAATGGAATTTTGGATTCCATGTAGTCTTGCTAGTAATTGTTTTTTAGTTTTAAAGATATCTCCAAAGGTGTCAGCACTCCATGATTTTACCTTATCTATAAAACTTGGTATGACTTGTTGTAAATGGGTGTTAGACCATGACAAATTAACTGGGTTAATAAATCCCTCATGAGAATACCAAAACTTTTCTATTCGAAAGGGTTTAAAATTAGGGTTTGGGTAATTCTTATGAATGTTAACAAATAGTGGAGCATGGTCAGAATGTGTTTTAGGCAAGTGAGTAATAGAAACATTAGGATATAATTGTAACCATGTATCATTTGTAACACATCTATCCAATCTTTCTAATATTAAATTCCTAGAGTGGATCCTATTGTTTGACCAAGTAAATTTACTCCCTTTAAACCCTAGATCATTTAGATGACAATAGCTTAAACATTGAGCAAGTAAACTTTGCCTTCTTAGACTAATCAACCTACCTCCCCATTTTTCCTCTTGAGCTAAGACTTCATTAAAATCCCACCCAACAGCCAAGGCCCTTTGTATGTATTATATTTATGTTTTAGACTTCCCCATAGTTGTAAACGAGTATTAAATTTTGGACTGGCATAAATTGCAGAAAATAGCCAAGGAGATTGGTTAGGTAGTACCTTAACCATTGCATGAATTTCCTGCTCTTTGGTTTCAAAATCATAAAGAGTAAGAAGGCTTTTTTTCCAAAGTATCACCATACCACCAGATCTGCCTCTTGCTGGAACCTCAACCATACGATCAAACTGTGAAAAATTTCTTAAAGCAACATGGGTGTACATTTTGGTCTCTAGAAGTGCCACAAGGCAAGGATTATGAGTTCTCATAAGTTCAGCAAAATTCCTTCGAAACTTATCACTATTCCCTCCCCTTATGTTCCAGATAATAAAACTAGTGTTATTGTTCATGGTTAAAGGGTTTGTATAATGTTTGTTGAGATAAATGCCCTCCTCCCTCGAATAGATGTGATTTCTGGCAATGGAGGGGTTTAGAACCACTGCATACTTGCCTGCAGCTTTGTTCACTGTTGGAAGGATGTCCATTGAGGTTTTGTGAAGAGTTGGTGGTAAGGTGAGTATGTACTTCTTGTCCTCCAACTCTGGGAACAGCATGCAAGTGGCCACTTGAAATTTCTGTGAACGATCCCTGGTCTGGTTGTTCCAATTCCACTACTTCTGCTTCTTCCATCTCTTCCTCTTGTTCTTGAATTGGTGGAGGGGCATCCTCCTGGTTCAAGACCTCCTGAGGTGCTTCCTGTTGGGGTGGGGCATTGTGGTTCAGATTGAGATTCATTTGATTGTTCCCCATTGGATTTGGAGGGTTCATAGGTTGTTGCGGTGGATTGTGAGCCGGTTGCTGTGGTGGGTTGGGATGAACCGACTGAGGTTGCCAAGGGAATAGTATGGGGTTTGCATTCATGTCTTGTGGTGGGAAAAAAGGTAGATTTTGAAATTGATTCACATTGATTGGGGGATTGAAGTTTGGTGGAGCATTCCATTGATTCTGCATGTTTGGGAACAGGGCTGCTGCCAGAGCTGGTGCTAGTGGGTGTAATATATTCATCATCCATAAATGGTTGATGTAATTTTCCATAGCTAGTCTCACTGCATCTATTGTCAGTTGAGCTAGGAACATGGGATTCTGGAGAAGGAGAATTATCTCCTGACCTTACAGATCCATGTGGAAAGACACTGCATGGCCTGCTAGAGAGTGTTCCAACCAAGAGAGTGGTTGATGATTTAGAGGGGGAGGAGGTGTGGCAAAGATGATAGGTGGTGGTGGGGGGTTCTGCTGATTCTGCTGTGGTTGGAAGTTTGCCATCCTTGGCTGAGGTTGTCTTCTGAGTACAGGGATGAAGACAACTCTTCTCCTGTTGAGACGATTTTGATAGGGAAACATTAGGAGTGATATTATTAACAGTTGTAGGGATGATTTCTTGAATCTTGTGTAAATCTTTGGAGTGTTGGGAATTTTGCATGGCATTAAGCCCATTGGGTAGATCAGTTATATAATCACCTAATTGGGAAGTTTCTTCTACTGAATTAGAAATGAGCGATCATCTCATTAAATAGAGAAATAAATAATAAAGTTTTGGTTCTATTATGATATTTTTATTTTGCAGATTCAAAATATCCCAACCTCTATTTTTTATTTAGAAAACTAAAATAAATATTTATTATTTATAGTTTTATTTTTTAGAACTCATAATCAACTCTCCTTATCAGCTTGATTCTCTCAAATAGTAACAAAGATAATATAAACTTGTAGCCTAGGTGGTTCCAATCTCTGTGGGACGATATCTTAAACTATATTAGAATTTGACAAGCACGAGCAGAAAAATCCTATACACATTTGCCTCGTCAAATTTTTGGCGTCGTTGCCGGGGATTGGCAAACATCTACTTCAGGATAATTATTTTTCTACTAATTTGAGAATTATTATTATTATTATTATTATTATTATTATTATTATTATTATTATTATTATTATTGGTACTACTAATAAGACTTAATTTTTTTTTCAAAAAAAAGAGTTCTTAAAGAGAATATCACTCAATACTTAAATGAACTTTAATCAATCAAGCATTAACTTTGCCGAGTTGACAGAAAATCATTGTCAAAAGATTATCACTTGTAATTTATGTAGTGGACAACATTCAACATTGAATTGTCAGTCAATCACTCGGGAATATGATGAGGACTTTTTTGATGAGTTTTGCCAGCCAGAGGACACATTCTCATATGATGATTCTGAGAAACCAAAAGAGATTGTTAATGTTTTTGAAAAAGCCAACCAAAGATTTGTTACTTGTAAATATTGTAGTAGAAATTACCACAGTCATGAATGCCAAACAAGTAACATATGTTCATATAGTGATTATGGAAAATTGGAAGAAATTGAAAAATTAATCTACCAAAAGAGAATGAAAGACATTGAGGAGTTGATAAACCAAAAGACCGTTACTTGTGAATATTGTGGTGGAAATCACCTTGGGATTACATGTCAAGCAGGTAATCCTTATCTTTTTATTTTATTTGACGAATAATCTTACGTCGGTTCTAGTTCTTACAGGTACACTGATTCTAGTGGATATGCCTGCAATCCGGAGTGCAACCAATATTTACAAGAGAATCAAAACAATGAGAGCCAACCACCTCAAGAGGTGGACGTGAGTTTAAAAGAATTTGTGATTAGTTTCATGGAACAAACTGATAAGAAAATTACACAGACTCATACAACTATTACTGACATAACAATACAATTAAATCAATTAGTCACTATAGTAATCTCCTTAAATGATGGTAATGAGCAATTAAATAAAACAATATCATGTGGAAAAAATATCATCACTCAAGAAAAAAATTTAGATCTGGTAAAGTTGGCTAACAATGAAAGTTTGGTTGAATTTGAATCATCAGGTCTTGAGTCCTTAACTGATTCTCCTTATCCACAAGATTTGACTAATTTTGAAAAAAATGAAGATGAGGAAGTCATAAAGATAAATGGATTTAACATAAATTTATTTGACTATCATTCTTCAATTTCTTTTGATCACTATGACTCTGTGGATTTTGTTATTGGAGATTTTCAGGAAATGGAATGATCATCGAGAAAAATACAAGTTGAGAATCTCATTGACGGTAATTTTACTGCGAAGGATAAGACAAAGAAATCAAAAGGCAAGCATGAGCACATAAATAAAATATCTTTTGATGTTCTTGAAGTGTATTTTTCCGATTAGCTGTCCTTTAATATGCGAAAACTTATCTTAAATAAGACAGATGTTGCAACCTTTATTTGTTGACTAAAAGATTTGATGGCGAATCACTCTAAGGAGACAAAATATTTCTAGATGCCGGATTTAAATTTTGTAGATGCTTTCGTTTCTTATTTCACTAAAATAGATAGATTTAATGAACCAAAAAATAATTGAGATAAGGATGATGAAATAATCAACACAAGAGATATCTCAATCCGCGACGTTCCTTGAAAATATGTGTCTGGGTTAAAATATGGCACACCTTTCTTTTCCCCCAAATTAGTATAAGCTCATTTGACGTTATTCCCTTTCTTATATTTTGTTTATGACTAAAACCTCATTGAAATAAATCTTTTAACGTATATATGCATAGTTCACAATTTTACCGAAGTGTCTCTGCTAGAAACGACACCAGACTGTCAGTTGCTTATTTATTAACTTTTCATTTAAAGAGTATATTTTTTGCAAACTAATGTAGAGATAAATAAGGTGAATTTTCAAAAATAGGCAGCCCACTAGCCAAAATTACAAATAGGAGGCTATATTTTTTATCATGCATAGCACCCACCCCTAAAATTACAAATTTTAGCACTCCTTCTTAAAAAACACCCTAGCTATCAAATTTTCCCCTCCCCAGCCACTAAGCCACCGGCAAACACCTTCCCCCGCCAATGTTGTCATTACTTTTTTGTATTTTACTGAATTTATGTTGTTTATTGCGTCTAAATCATTGCTTTGGACAAGTTTATACACACAAATCTCCCTCTAAAAATTAAATTATACATGAATATACATATATAAATATATAGCAATGAGAGAAATACAAAAATATACACAAAAAGTAAAAAATCACATAAACATCCTTAATATACAGATTTATTCACTCGCATATACACACTTATACAAATTTATACAATTTTATACATTGTATAAATTTGCATAAAATTGTATGAACTTATATAAACTTGCTGCGACTGCTATCTCGGGAAAAAGGTGACAGCTCGGGTAAGATTCGAAAATATGGGCCATTTTTGGTAATTTTCGTCTTTTGCTTGTATTTTAGTGTAATTATCCCGATAAATAAACTTATTTAAACTTGCATTATATTTTACATTTAATGGTATGTACACGGATAATTAAACAATATGTTCTTTAAACATCACAAGGATTATATAATTTACTTTTTAGAAGGATACACGTAGAAACTAGTAGTTTGAAAAGGGAATATGGGTTTTGAAGGCCAAGTCCTACAATTTCTAAAATATGTATTTATATATACGTATGTATGTTTTTTACTTTATTTATTTTTTCATTTTACAAATATGACCAGATTTGGGCTTTGGAGAAGTGGCCTAAATTTGAGACGTTCTATAAAAAAAGGTTAAATGGATAATTTAAAGGCATGGTAAAACTGCGATTGGGGAGTCATTTAGATCGTAAGTGCAAATGTTCAAACCATGGGAAATTCTGCAGCAAGAGTAGGGCGAAGTGCACCAAAGGCCATTTTTGGCAGTGGTCTTTTATTTGAGGCCATTTTTTTATTGGTTTTACATGAGAGGCCACTTTTTGGAACTTCAATTCTTTTGGGTTGAACTTCACACAAGTTCGTAAAAATTTAGTCACGCAGCCAGTTTTGACCGCGTTAAATGAATACTAGCCAGCGATGCAAAACTGTTTGAAGACTAGCCACATCCGGACAAATCACAGTATAAATACTGGGGCTTTGAACAAGTTTTGTTCAAAGCCCCAGTACTTATACTGGGAAGCTGAAGTAAACGAACCCCAGTATAAAATACTGGGGCTTTGAACAAGTTTTGTTCAAGGCCCCAGCATTTTGTTATGGGACTTTATATAAAGCTTCAGTCCCATAACAAAATGCCGGGGCTGTGAACAAAACTTGTTCAAAGCCCCAGCATTTTGTTATGGGGACTGAAGCTTTATATATAAAGTCCCATAACAAAATACTTGGGCTTTGAATAAGTTTTATTCAAAGCCTCAGTTATGGGACTAGTCTGAGGTGTTTTTCCAACGCTAATGGAGCTTAAGTGTGCGCGCGAATTTTTGGCTATTCTTCAGTGAATTTCGAAACGGTGGATAGTCCCCAATAAGCGCGTCCAAAAATGGCTACTGATCAAAATTACGCCACAAGTTCAGCCCACAAGGATTGAAGTTCAACTTCAGCCCACCACAAGGATTGAAGTTCAACTTCAGCCCACAAGGGTTGAAGTTTACGCATCTATACTTAAAAGTTCAGCCTTCATAATTTAGGCATGAAGTTCAACCCACAAGGTTTAAACATCAGCCCACAAAGATTGAAGTTCCAAAAAGTGGCCTCTCATATAAGACCAATAAAAAAAAGTGGCTTCAAATTAAATACCAGCGACAAAAGTGGCATGTGGGTGAAAATTTTACATAAGAGTAAGGCGATATTAAGGTGAAATAATGTCCTGAAGATAGCATAGAGTGAAATGTTAGCATTGATTTGGTGGGTTAGAAAGCTTTTAAGGTGAAATTGAACTCTTAAATATGTGCATAATTAGAAGTAATAAGTTGCAAGTTTACTTTATATGTAAGCCTATAATCCAGAAAAAAAAAAGAAGGAAAAAAAGGTTAGGTGGCGAGTCTAAAACCGACTCAAACAGGGTGCTAAGATCATCAAATATAGGTAGACATAGGAAATGATTTACAAATTACTTGCAATTAACATGTTATATTTTCCAAAGTTTTCATGAGCCCCAAAAGTCTTAAAAACACTAACAATTGATACTCAACCCATATTTTTGTGGTCAGTTGGTAAATTGAGGACATGAGGAGAGTCTTTTTGGTTGAATAAATCTACCCAGGCCAGAAAGTGCGGGTCACGGGTCGGTCTTTGGGATAATAAAAAGGGCGGGTCTTTTGCATTCCTCACCGATCCATCCCCAAAAAGAAAAAAGAAAACCCTAGAGTTTGAATGGCGAGGAAATCAGAGGATTCGGTGGTGTGGGTGCACGGTTCTCGTTCATGTCCTAATGCAGAGGTGTGGTATAAGTTTGATTTGGAGTCAGGGAAACTTGATCTGGTTGGCGAGTTGGATGATGATGTATGTGGAAGCTGGACCGTTATGGGTGAAGAAATCTACTGTGCTCCCGGATTTCCGAGACGTGGTATTTCTTCGAAACTGGTTAAGCATAACATCAGAGAAAACAGCAGCAGCAGCTGGGTAAAGGTAAATGCTCCCATGAAATATCCCCGTACGAGTCCCATGCTAGTTCCTGTTGATGATACAAGGAGGAAGCAGCAGCTGCTCTATGTCCTCCGTGGCAATTGTGGCGATCAAGATTGGGGCATATACTGTGGTGAATTATACAACCTCCACACCAGACGCTGGGGCCCACCATTGAAAGGCTCTATCCTCTCTCATAGTTGTTTTGTTCCTCGTCGTGCAGTCTATATCAAGGGAAAACTTACTACTCGAGTAGTATTCTATTCTTTTACAGCTGGTGCTATGTTGTTTTACAATCTAAATAAGGGTTCCTTCCGCCTCGAGAAATATCACCAGTCCTTGAGGATTACTACTCCTTCTAATGGGCTTGACCCTGAAACCATGAATCTTTCCTTTCTAAAGGATGTAGCCCATAACGTACTCCCTGCTGCAACTGACTCCAGTTTCTATTGGTTCACCTATGACCTCTACTTTTATGCATATAATTTTCTTCGTAAGAAATGGTTGCGATCATCATGTCTCCAAATTCCCAACTGGGACCCCATCATTCCCTACTCTTGTTGTACCTTCCCTACTGTGGTTCACCTCTGTAATCAAGAATTCATTGTGATTCATCGTCACGTTGCTACTAAGCTTTTTGCAATACATTCCTTTACCATTGACCAACTCTCTGACTCTTTACAAGTCACCTATAAACACTGCTACCCTTTCCCTGACCATCCACGCAGTTTCCTGCTGCGCGATGCGATTGCAACGTGAGTTCACTTTACCTATTTACTTGTTTTCTTTCCCCTCATTTTTTGCTTGCCTAGATAGTCCTTAATTCTTACTAGTAAGGTAGGTAAAAGCATTGCAATTCCCTCTTTTTTTGTTGAGAATGAGAAGCATGAAAACTTTTGCTTGTTTATGTGTCTTTACTGCTCTAACTTATTTGGGACTGAGACATAATTCATTTGACTGGCTTAACGAGTCTTTATCGATCCATTGGTAGAACAAACTCGGAGATTCACTAAAGATATCTAAATTTGCATGTATCGATTGTAAAAGGAAGATGGACAAATTAATGATCGGATTCGTGGGAAAGCCTGACCATAATATTTGAGATGGAATGATCAGATTAGTCGTAGTGATTGAATGAACAGGAATGCATGACTCGCTATAGAGAAAATTATCTTCTGACTTTTGTTTTTCCCTCTTGGACGATGCCATTTCTGTGTTTTTATATCCTCTAGGGAATAATAATTGCTCGTCATAGCCTTGCAAAAGGAAACAATTTTTTGTTGTAACCTTGCATTTGTTTCATGGGAGAAGACAAATTTATCTTCTTGTAATTGTGACAATATCATGTTTGAGTTTGGTTGATGAACACCTACTTGATCTATAGGGGAAATATGAGTACAGTTCATATTATGTGGATGGTCACTGTATGGTTTTTGTCTCATTGCAATGCAGTAACTTCAAATTTTACTACTAGATTTTCCTTTTTCTTCCTCCCCCCCCCCGGGTTTTGGGATTGAGGGGTCGTTAGGCTTTAGCGAAAGAAACAACGACATTCCTGATCAATCCACTAGCCTGAGGCTGTTGTCTATGGTTATTTTTTCAGAAGAAATCAGGAAAAAGACAATAAGTTATGAAAATTTCCCACCCTGTTCTTCCCGCCGCCGGACCACCATGCTAATGGCTTTTTTTGCTTGTGATAAAGGTTGAAGAACTCTGCTCTATCAAGGCCAATCAAAAAAGGGAAGAATTCTACCTTGTCAAGGAAAAGATCAAAGGGCTCTGGGTCAGTTACCATGACTCGACAATCTTCAGAGGTGAATACCGGTGAGTACTACTTTTGATTATCAAAATTTTCTCCTTGATGTTTAAAAAATTTATTAAGTGCATCCTCGTTTCTTCACGAGTAGAAATATTGACAAATTTGGGGGTGCATCTATTATTAAAATTAAGTGAATATGTCCTTTTTCTTTGGTGGGGTTGGGGAATCCTGGGTTCCTTCTAGCTGTCGAAAACAAAAGGAAACAAAATTAAGAGGAGAAAGCACGCGTTGCAATTTGTAAAAGAAAGAGAAGATAAAAGAAGGTAGCTCTTCCAATTGGGCAATAAGAGTCCTTGAACAAGGCGAGATTCCCAAAGCCTCAGTGGTCCTTACAATAAAATCTAATGCTAATTAATATTTGGCCGGTCTAAATGCTCGAATTGCTGGAAGAAACAGAAAAAAGTTTAGAGCTTCTGGTTCTCATGATCACATCTCTTAGTACACTATTCAATCTGCTAGATCACTCTTTAGTACGTAGATAGTCCATAAAAAAGTACACATTGCATTTTAGTCTCAATGTCGTGTTCCTTGGAATCTTCATCTTCATATCCATCTTTAATCTTATGGTAACTGTTGCTGATGGATCTGCAGGTATAGAGATATTTCGTAGATATTGCACGTCAACAGTTATCATGTACATCAATCTCATGTTGTGTTAACTATTATATGTATCCTTTAGAACAATATTCTGACTCAATGGATTCCGTCTCACAATTACTGGATCCTAATACGAATTCCTTTGCCTTGTTGAATGATTGCAGAAAGTTGATGCTGGAGCTGGGCAAGGTGGAGCTTAACCATTGCTTTTGAGAACAGAACAAGGTGGCTGATCTCTTAGTTAAGGAAGGGCTGTCAAGAAGCACTAGCATTAGGGTTCTACTTTTGTGCAACCTCCAACTAGTAGTATTATATCTACTCTTTTGTATGATGCAATTGGGTGTTCTTTCCCGAGAGACATCTCGATAATATTCTTGCCAACTATGTCAATGTTGATGCACAGCAGTCTCTATACCTGATGTACACGTGCTCTATTATCTATAAAATTTCGTATTATTACCAAAAAAAAAAAAAAAAATTAGTTAGTTCTTAATCCTTTGTAATATACCTTAATCTTAATCCTGTGTATATACCTTGTGTAATACACATGATCATGTGTCATAGCTTTAGTTAGTTCTTAATCCTTTGTAAAAATTTCCTAGTTATCACCCTAAACCACAATAAATTTAAAGTTGTTCAAGTAATATTTGCTCGACATACTGAAATTAACTTCATTAAGAGCGGTAAGCTTGTAATGAATCCCGTAATGTTGATAACTCTCTTGCTTCTGGGAGCTTAAATTCAATTACGAAACAATCAACATTAGAAGCAAAAATATACAAAACAAGTACAAAGTAAACCAGATAACTTCTCTGGCATTAATAAATGAAGATATCAGAACATTTTCCAAAATTTGATTATAGGGAAGGGAGGAAACTAATCCTTCAGCCTCAAATTGATACCCGAACCTATCCCTATTCTCTACTATGCTTTCTGTACAATCAATTTCGTGGTAGGTTTCCATAGAAAACTGACACAACAGGGAACCCTCTATGTTACAATGAAAAGAATCAACTTTGAATCTAGATACACTGCCTAGGCTTTATACAAACTGATGTTACACTTCTAATTTACAGTTGAACAGCATACTGGCAGTCGATGGTAACATTTACACTGGCAACTACATTTTAGCCAACACCGAGGTCACTATGTTGGCTCCACAAATGCATATCCAATTTCGCACTCTTGATTGCAGCATCTGTTTAATCATGTAGCAAATTTCTCCAGGCGCCATAGCAATCATGATCACCAACCAGTAATAATATCAAGATGATCAATTTATGGAGTGATAGGTTGCTTGCGTCATCCAAGAGCCCCGGCAATGATGTCGGGTTCAGCTTCCTATCTGCAAAGCACTTCACTGCATCTCCAGCTTCAAAAGCCTCAACTTTCTTTCTTGAATCCAAAGAATGCCAAAGCACTTGCATCAATTTTGGAGGCTTCCGGTCTGTCTTTGGAAGATATCCTCAGTCAACATGGTTAACCAACAGACACGGATCGCACGACATGACCAAGTGATTCCATTCACTTGACACCCTTCTTTGTTAAATTAATCCCTTTGGCATTCTCCATTTCAGCCTCCTTCTGAATTTTCTTCCTTTCTAATTCAGCCTGCTTCAAGTTCTCTTCGTGGGCTTTGCGGAACAGCCTCACAAAATTTAACAGGGTTGCAGTGACTGTACAAATTGTCAAACCAATGCCAAAAAAGAAAAAGAGGAAAAATCAGCACGCAAAAGTCTTGAACCATCAAGAGCAGATCAATAAATTGGAGGCAACAAAATATGGTTCAGAACTCTTGAATAGAACAACACTCAGTTTTGCCAACAGTGTCAAAGAGGAGAGGAGAGGAGGTGAGTTCACCAATTATATTGTATTACCACTTAAATGTGGATGTTCATTTACATCCTCTTTATCTACATCCCTTTTTGTATGTTACATGTACCTTTGGATAAAATTTCATGCTATAAATTGTGATGCTCTTTACTATTGAAGGACACAGTTAGTACTTGAAAGTGAATTAGCAGAGCTTCATCTCCTCTCTATATTTCTTGTGAACATCTTACACTATTATTGACTTTATTTTACAACACATTCAGAATACATGAGTCTTTATTTTATGCTTTATACGTGGAAGTGGATTAACTGAACATGAATGACTGTTTTTGTTATACACCCCCCATCATTTAAATTTGAAGATCGACTTTTTTAGTAAGTCTCTTATGTCTTTTTAGTAATTTATGGATGCTTATGTTTATATAAACAAAAACTGGTTTTTGATTCTTCTGTTTCAGCTATGAATTAGTACTTGGCAGTTTAATGCCTCTTATTAGGGATATCTGGCTAGGAACAAATTAAATAGTAGCAGTGAACTTAATGCTCTAGACCAAAACAATGCTTTACGTATTCTATATTTTTTTTTCACAAGATGGATGTTCTCTTAAATACCAAAACTTCAAGAAATTTCCCTGGGTAAGCAGGGGCTTTTGGGTGAGAAGGTCACAAAAGTTTTTAAATAGTTATATAGGACTCAAGTTTTAAGAAATGGGTGGAAGGGACAAAGGGTTAATTAGGTGTTTAATTATTTATATCACTTAACAAACATCACCCCAAGGTTTTGAAAAATACAAAATGGCCCTCGAATATAAAGTATTTTGGTTTAGCCAAAAATAGCAAAAATGAGCAAACCTTTTCCCATTCCTCTCTCCTCTCTTTCTCCTCTTCCTTTCCAATTCGCCGGCAGATCTGAACTTTGTTTCTTTCCCGCCCATTTTTTTTTGCTTCAATCAGCTCAAATTTTTGCCCCCATAGATTGATATTAGTTTTTCCTCATCAAGTGTACTCATTTTTAGTATATTCCGATTGTAAAAATCAATTTCTTCATTTCATTTTTGAATCGGGTTTTCATTTCTACATCGAGTTTCTGAATCCATTTTATCATCTTGGGTGAGTGTAAGGTTTTATCATTGTACAATGCAAGTGGTTTTATTTCTGAATCTGGGTTTCATTTCGTAAACGACGATGCCTGAACAGTGGGGACGACGAGCTGTAGCGTCTAATACGTGTGCACATATTATATTATGTGCACACATAATGTAATATGTGTACACATTAAGACGAGGATACCACATTTTCGTCTTACACATATTAAATTAGGTGTACACATATTAAATATGTGTACACATATAACATATTGTTTGCAGGTTTTCTTTTTACACCTATAATATTATGTGTACACATATAATATTATGTGTACACCTATAATATTATGTGTACACATATAATATTATGTGCTCAAATATACTGGTGTTTTCATGGAGTGATGAAGATCTTTATTTTTTACAGGTATTTTTCCCAATAATGCTACTGTTAGCAATTGATTTTCTTGGTGAATGGGTGGAGAGCCGTGATTGTTTCACTTGGATTTCGAAGTCTAGGGAGACGGTGCCAATTGTTGTGAATAATGAGGTTACATATTCTGAGTTAGTTGAAAAGATTATTACCAGATGTTCGGTAAGTCACGATCCAAATAATCTTTGCATTACATACATGCTCAGCATTTGTTCAAAGCAAAAGAGTCATCCTTGTAGAATAAAGAACGATGACGATCTCCTTATTTACCTGGCCGATGTCGACGGAGCTGGTAATAGACCAACTTTAAGGGTATATTTGGATGATAGGTCAGTGGAAGTTTCAAACATCAATCTGATGCCAAATCATGGACGCTCTTATGATTGTTCTAGCAACGGATGGGATGACATTGGTGATGAAGAGCCGTTCAATATGCAAATATCAGAGAATGAAGGAGGTGAAGAAGAACATGAACGAGAAGAAGATGAGGTTGAAGATGAGGTTGAAGATGAGGTTGACGAAGCAGACAAAGAAGACAAGGTGGAGTTAACTCCTAATCCTGTTATTGGGAGCAATGATGTATTTGTTGGTAGCAATGATGTAAATAATGTGGAAGCTACACCAAACAGCAAAGATGGTGAGGATGACGGCACCGGGTTTTATAAAGGTTTAACTTTCAAAAACAAGCGCGCCTTAGTTGTGGCTTTGAAGATTGCTGCACTGAAGAAGCACTTTTGTTTCAAGTCAGTGAAGCATACCAAAAATGTATATTGTGTCCGTTGTGTAAATGTTAATTGCAAGTGGTGGCTTCGAGCCACCAAGTATTTAAATGATGATACCTTTATGATTAAAGTTTACAAGAATAAGCATACATGCGGGTTAGAGCACCTCTCAAGTCATAGTCCACTCGCCTCGGCGGAAGTCGTTGGTGAATTCATGAAGTCTTGGTATGATGAGGGAAAAGGTCCAACTACAAAGGAAATTAGGCAAGCAGTCAATAGGGATTTGGGTTCTAACATTAGCTATTGGAAGAGTCGAATGGGTGGTATTATTGCCAAGTCTTTGACAAGAGGGACTCCAGAGCATGGGTACGAGGTTTTGGATGCGTACCGTTATATGCTTAGGACTTCAAATGAAGGTACCAAGACAAGTTTGGAGGTTGATCGCGATGGGAACTTCTTGTATTTTTTTGTATCTCTTGGGTCATGGATTAGGGGATTTGCGTATATGAGGAAAGTCATAGCTGTAGACGGAACTCACTTGTCTGGCAAGTACGGGGGAGTTTTGTTGTCTGCTGTGGCACAAGACGCAGAGACACATATTTTTCCATTAGCATTTTGTGTTGTAAATGTTGAGTGTGATGCATCTTATGAATTCTTTTTGAACAGTTGGTCGGTATACTCCCCAGCGACAATGAGTTGTGCATAATTTCTGATAGGCATCCAAGCATCGTAAAGGCAGTATCAAAGATCTTCCATGAAGCTAATTATGGTGTTTGCAAGTGGCACTTGTCTCAAAGCATCCGGACAAATTTTCATTGTGGTAGTTTCATGGGAAATTTTCATGCAGCAGCCGATTCATATACGGAGAGAGAATTTGAGTCACATTTCGGTGAAATCCGGATTAAGTGTGACAAGGCTGCAACATATCTTGAGAGGGTTGGATTTGAGCGCTGGAGCAGAGCATACTTTCCAGGACACAGGTACTGATAACACGTGAAAATATGTGTACCCATAATATAATAGGTGTACACATCTCACAATAGGTGTACACATATTATATTATGTGTACACCTGTAAATATTATGTGCACACATATTGTGAGATGTGCAAGCTATTAAGACCTCCCCACTTATTATATGTGCACACATAACTTAATATGTGTACACCTATAAAGATTATGTGTACACATATTGTGAGACGTGGCTTTATTAAGACCTCCCAACTTGCTGAAGAGGTGTACACATAAAATAATAAGTGTACACATATTATTTTAGGTGTACACATATTATTTTAGGTGTACACATATTAAGTTATGTGTACCAAAGTTTCAAAGTTTATATTTTTGTGAGTGTCTTGGTTACGCCTATTATAATGTTTACACATAATTGTAGGTTTGGTGTGATGACGACTAACATTGCTGAGTCCATGAACTCAATGCTAAAGGATGAAAGAGAAATGCCCATAACAGCCTTGTTCAATGCTATCATACGAAACTTTGCTGAAAAATTTCATGAGAGGCGTACGATGTTCATGAAACATACAAAGCCTTGTGTCCCTTCAATTGAGGATATATTAAAGAAAAATAATGACGCAGGAGCAAGGTTGTTGGTTGTTACCAATGGCACGGATATGTATTCAGTTGGTACTGGAGATGATGCTGTCAATATCAATCTAAGCGAAAGGACATGTTCGTGTCGAAAGTTTCAGATTGATATGTATCCTTGTGTACATGCTTGCGCAGCCATAAGACGTCAGTATGGAGCATATGGGAGCGAATTGTACAATTTTACTTCTCCGTATTATTACACCAATACGTACATTCTCGCTTATGCAGACATAATACATCCAATCTTACCAGAGGAATTGTGGAATGCTCCACCGGAGCTTTACGAGAGAAAAATTCGACCACCTTATGTGAAGATCCCACGGGGAAGGAGGAGGACCAAGAGAATGCCATCAGTTGGGGAAGCATTTAAAACCCGGAGGAATAGATGTGGAATATGCAAACGATTTGGCCACAAAAAAACGACATGTCCCCATCGAGGAGTACAATCAGGAGTTTGAAATAGTAGTGGTGCTGGGTCGTAGAGTATTTGTCCTTTTAAACAGCTTGTGCGTTGAACAATTATCCGTGCTATTGCGTATTTTATCTTTGTAACTTTTAACAATTACTGTTCATTACCTTCATTATGTTTCCAATACCCACGAAGTCTCAGACATATAGTTTTTTTGCTTGCCAAAGATTATGTTTCGAATGGCAACCACTAAGGCAAAATACATAACTAAAATCTGTACCGTTCAACTTCACATATGAATTTATGCGCGCACATATTATAATATGTGCACGCATATAATATTACGTGTACACATATTATATATGTGTAACTATTTGTCCCAATGATATGCTAAGTTATCATCCAGTTAGAAATTTAGGTGTGCACATATTATAATATGTGCACACATACAATATTATGCGTGCACATATTATAATATGTGCTGATGAACCAAGCGTATCATTGTGGAAATAGTCACACATACAATATTATGCGTGCACATATTATAATATGTGCGCGCATAATATAGTATGTGTGCACATATTATAATATGTGCAGATGAAGCAAGCGTATCATTGTGGAAATAGTCACACATAATATAATATGTGCACACATAATATTATATGCGTGCACATATTATAATATGTGCACACATAATTTGTTATTATCCAAATCTGAGTGCCAAAGAATGATCCCACTATTGCCTACACTGAATTATAGTGTTTAGGGCTTATTGTTGTGGTATTTATGCACTTATTGTATCCATCTTGGTCTATTTGATCTTCCTTTGTTGATACTGCAAGTATACCTTGGGTTGAAGGCTGAATTGAAACAAAGTGTAACATTATTAGTCTTGGATGTAGGTTTGGTACTATTTTCATATATTATGTGTTGCTTTGGTCTAAGCAAAACTCATTCAAGTGTTTTTCTATGTGTTCTTTGGTAACCATCAAGTCTAGAGTTGATAATGAGTGAGAAATCTCAACAATCCATACAAATTGATATACTTATAGTGCATTTTAATGTGAAACGATCAAAATATGCACCAAAGCACTTGGTTCGTGTCTTTTACACTATCATCATCATTATCCAAGACTAATAATGTTACACTTTGTTTCAATTCAGCCTTCAACCCAAGGTATACTTGCAGTATCAACAAAGGAAGATCAAATAGACCAAGATGGATACAATAAGTGCATAAATACCACAAAAATAAGCCCTAAACACTATAATTCAGTGTAGGCAATAGTGGGATCATTCTTTGGCACTCAGATTTGGATAATAACAAATTATGTGTGCACATATTATAATATGTGCACGCATATAATATTATGTGTGCACATATTATATTATGTGCACACCTAAATTTCTAACTGGATGATAACTTAGCATATCATTGGGACAAATAGTTACACATATTATAATATGTGTACACGTAATATTATATGCGTGCACATATTATAATATGTGCACGCATAATATTGTATGTGTGACTATTTCCACAATGATACGCCTGGTTCATCTGCACATATTATAATATGTGCACGCATAATATTGTATGTGTGCACATATTATAATATGTGCACACCTAAATTTCTAACTGGATGATAACTTAGCATATCATTGGGACAAATAGTTACACATATTATAATATGTGTACACGTAATATTATATGCGTGCACATATTATAATATGTGTACACGTAATATTATATGCGTGCACAAGAGTCGTTTACTTCTTACACTTATTAATTTTAACTGTTTTGCATATTTGACGGTGTGTCCACACATATATCGTCAATTCAAATGAGAGAAATATAACAATAGAAATGTAAATAACATACAAACACAACTACATTTTATCATAGCCAATATTTACCAAAAGTCTTTACGCATACACAAAAGGAAATAAAAACAAAGCCACAAAGGGCTTAAATTATCCTTACAGATCAATAAAAAGCCAAACACGGCTTTGATTATCCAAAAATTACAACCAAATTGCAACAACTTAAGGAGACATCTTTTCATGAAATACGTCCACTGCCCACCTGTACCTGCAGTCCTCCATGGTATTATCGCTGAGTTCCGTCATTGGGGTGTTGGTGAGGAGGTGCTCGATGTACATCAGTGAATACCCACCACATGCTGTCCCCGTGTCATTGTGTGGCAAACCCTTCAACCTCTCATAAGGCCACATTTCTTGCTTCAGGATTTCATCCGGCAAGTGGTTGAATTTGCCACAATCTCGCAACAGTCTTGGGAACATTACCGTGATGGGAAACATATATGGCGCAAAAGTATCTTCATCGAACACCCCAATATTACAGTCATAAACTTCAATCCTCCCTTCCTCGACCAAGAAAACAACAGTCACATAATGCTTTTTTATAATGTTCATGATTGTAAATATCCTCTTGACCCCATCCCAACGGCGCCCACCTGGGTAAGGAGTCTTACCAAGCGCATAATCCACGAGTCCTTCAGCAGTAGGCATCACATTCATATAAGCAGCCAAAGAAATCCCCTCCTTCTCTGCCTCCTTTTCAAGGTCCATGTACGATCCAGCAATGACTGAGCAGAAGTTCATGTCGAGGATGACATCACTCGGATCATAGTGACTTGTGAATTCCTTGTGTCTGATCCTCATTAAGGCCAAGATTACATCAACGTGCTGCAGACATTTTGAAAAAGAAGAAGCTTCGTAATCATAGTTACACAACTAAAGGGAATAAGTGCACACATAAAAGGAATATGTGTGCACATAAAAGGAATATGTGTGCACATAAAATGAAATGTGTGCACATAAAATGAAATGTGTGCACATAAAAATAATATGTGTGCACATAAAAAGAATATGTGTGCACATAAAAAGAATATGTGCGCACGTATGACAACTATAGTTACTCGTTTACCTGACTCTCCAGCCACTCTGACATGGTTGTAATCAAACGAAATTCAGGCTGATCATATTCATGGCCCATAACAATGATCTTCTGCTTTTTTCTCGAACGCATGTATGCATCAAAAGCTTTTTTCTTTGCCGGATCAACATGCCTATAAATATTAACAGGAAGTCGCTCCTCAAATTCTGCCTCAACCTGCTCCTGAACCTCTTCATGGACAATTTCACGAACCTTCTTTGCAACCGGAGTGGTCTTTCTGTTCTTCACCATCCTTGCCCTCCTCTTTATAGACTGTACATAAGGAGATATCTGTGTCCTTGCAGGGTACACAGTCCTCCTGGGCTGCTGCTTTGTCCATTGTAGAAGGGAATCAAGGACCTCCTTCATATCATTGAACATCTGTTTCTCTTTATCTCTTTGTTCTTTGCATTCTTGGCACAATTTACATTGGCAACAATAATGGGATCTTGACGTACCTTCACCACCATCACCTACAGAACCAAATGATCTTTCAAAACCTCTATTATGACCACCACCACCACCAAAAGCACTGAAGCTCACACGTCTGGCAACTTCATGCTCTGCAGCAACATCTTGTACAGGAACTTCAACATCTGCACAATCATTCAAACGACCTTCACTAAAATCTCCACCATCACCACGATCTCTTAAAGCTCCAACAGCATTAACTCTTGAACCATCTTCTTGCCCATCCACTGGAATTTGAACTGCCAAAGTCAGTCTACTAACACCATCCAACTTTTCAGTCAGCCTATCAATCACTTCATCCTCCACATCTTCATACGGAACAAACTTTTTCATGAAATCCTTCTCCATCTCGCTAGGAGTTGGAACAAGGCAAGGGGTCACCACCTGCAGCCCCCATCAATCAAAAAAAGAAAAAGAAAAAAATACATCACCAATGAGATGAATAGACAGAAGTTTTAGCTGTATATAATATGTGCAAACATCTAACAATATGTGCACACATAAATCATTATGTGTACACATATTATAGAAGGATCAACATCAATTATGGTGCTTCATTATGTGCACACATAACATATTATGTGCACACATATTATTTATGTGTACACATAAATTGTCTTTGACTGCATATAAACTACAGACTTACCGGGTTATCAGCATTGCGGAACAACTGGTCGCACTCACGCTCTTGCTTGTCTGACATCCACCGTATCATCCTTGGCTCTGTGGGCAACTCAGGAAATTCACCGTGCCTCAGCGAAGGAATGGCTTCATATGCCCAGGCAATGAATGCCCAAGGAAAGCCATATAGGGTGAAATCCTTTTTATCCACAGACTGTATAAGAAGATACTTAATTGTTTGATCAAAGCTCTCTCTGCCCCATGGATATTCATTGAAGTATGTGTTGGGCCTCGATGCTAGGTGGACGTACTTTTTGGGAACGCTTGTACGCTTATCTTTGGCACAAAGAATTGCGTGTGCAAACCAAGCCAAGCAAAGGCGAAACTTGTGAGGTCTACTAATGGTTGTGCTTGTCTCGATCTGCTCCAGTAGTTGCTCTGCTGTAACAGACTTCTGCTTGCCCTCATTGGTTATCGAGAACCATAAAGCTTCACCCCTCTTAGCAACCTCCCCAGTTATAAATTCGTCAGACGGGAAAGAATGACACTGCAGACCAGTCATCAATGCAAATTCTCTAAGGCCAAAACGAACGGGCAATCCGTTAAAGTTGACCCACAATTCCTTTTTCTTTCCACAAACGATTGCGCGTTCCCGGAGGCCATGGACTAATTTTGGAGCGAAAATGGCATTGGAATTCAACTCCCATAGGTGACCAAATATGATGTTTCTGAAACTTTCCTCAAATTTAAGTTTTTTCAAGAGTTTTTTAAAAGCGGCAAAGGAACCAGAGATGGAGGATCTCACAGCAAATCTAGGCACTTTCGTCTCGCCGTGTACGTCCATATGCGTCCTCAAGTTGTTCTGAGGAGTGAACGCAACCTCACCATGAACCTGCACATTCAGAACACATTACTGACTGCATGAATTAATCATCAAACAGAGAGATATAAGCACATCTCACAATATGTGCACACATATCATGATATGTGCCAACGTCTCAGTATAGTTGCACATATTATAATATGTGTGCACATATAATATTATGTGTTCACATAATATTATATGTGCACACATATTATAATATGTGCAACTATACTGATACGTTGGCACATATCATGATATGTGTGCACATATTGTAATATGTGTATACCTATTACAATATGTGCACACATATTATAATATGTGTACACAACTGCCACATTAGTTTTACGAATTATCCAACCTGCTGATCAGTGACGGCTTCACCTATTGCCATTTCAACATCCTCTTCTCCTCCTTTCTCTGCTGACTCATCTTGATCAGCACCACCAAGTTCCCTTAAAACATCACCAACAACAACATCAGGATTGAAATTTTCTCCAACACCACCAACTTCTTTTTCTGCAACTTCTTTTTCTGCAGCTTCTTCTTCTACAGCTTGTAATTCTCCAGCTTCAATAGCTACTCTTTGTTCTCCAGCTTCACCTGCTTCAACTTGTCTTTCTCTTTCTCTTTCTCCTGCACCACAACTACCATCACCTGCTTCTAATTGTCCTGTTTCTTCTTCCACTCTACCACTACCAACACATTCTTCAGTTTCACGCCCAGTTTCACCTACTTCTTCTTGTCTAATACCACCTCCTTCAATTTGTGTTTGATTTGCTCCTTCTCTTTCACCTACTCCAGCACTACCTGCTTCTGTTTCTCCAATTTGAACCTCTTCTCTTCCTTCTTCATCTCTACCAGCACCTCCTTCAGTTTGTGGTTCTCCTGTTTCTTCTTCTGCACTGTCATCATCAGATGATTCTGCTACTCCAACTTCATCATCTGCTACTGCATCACCAACAGCCTGCTCTCGTTCATGCAACTGTTCTGGACGATTCATATCAATGCTAACTTGACTTTCCCCCTGCTCCTCGTTACACTCCTTACTAGCAGGTCTTTTTTTGCTAGCGGCTTGAGCCGTCTGGATTTCCTTATCATCCCTCTTCCTCTTGCTACTCCGTAGATGAATAGACCCCTGTGACTGTGTCTTCTTTGCACCACCACTTCGAGTACTAACCATTTTATCTACAAAGCAAAGTTAAACAAAAATATAAGGAATATAGAATACATAAAAGATTAGATGATGCACACATAAATTAAGATGTGCACACATATTCTTTTTATGTGCACACGTACTATAATATGTGCACACATATTATAATATGTGCAAAGTCTACACTGATGTTGAACAAGCTAAATAATGTGCACACATAATTTAATATGTGTGCACATAATTTAATATGTGCACACATAAATTAATATGTGTGCACATATTAATTTATGTGTGCACATATTAAATTATGTGCACAATTTATGACGATCATCACCACGAGCCATTTAAGCAGATCTGTTCAACATACATCTAGATGTGTACACATCAAGCCATATGTGCACACATATAACGCTGATGTTTGTGCACAACATCAAAAAAACCCAGAAAAACAGTGATACTAAGCAATGTAAAAGCACCAGACAAAAGCAGAACTAAAATACAGTTTTTATCGACACACAGTGAAATTTTACCTTGATTTTGATGGAACCACGTTACCCACTCAGCGATGATTAGAAATTTCGCTAAAATATGAAACGAACTGTAACAATGTGACTGGAATCGGAGATTTTGAAGCCTATTTTTTGTTTGAGTTCTTTGTTTTGAAGAGAGAGAGAACTTGAGAAAATGGGGAAGTGTGTAGAATTATGAGAGAGCAAGTGGGACTGATGAGAGACTGATATGGAATGATGGGGGAGAGAGAAAGTTTTAAACGTTTCGGTTTTTGCCCCATTATTTTCGCCCCACAAGTTTTAAAACGTACGAAATAACCCATGGCCCCACTACTTAACCCACTAATGACAAATTAATACTTTCCGGGAATAAAAGAAAAGCAAAAAGAAAATATTGTCCCCAATCCTTATTTAAAGACTTGAGGGGTCCTTTGCCCTCTTTTATCTCGGGTAAGCATCTACACGTAATGGTCTGAACTCATCTAATCAGAATGAACCGCCTTGTCATTAAATACATGTAGCAGCAGATCATAAACTTTTCAGAATGATGGCCTTTCAGCTGGTGCAGTTTTCGAGCATTGGAGTGCGATTTCCAGCACCTGAAATGCAGCACTTTCTTCATAAGGTAACAACGGTTTCACTGAGCTCTTCCCTACCAGCTGTTAACCTAAATCCGATTTGAGGCCAATTAACAATTAAATTTATATTTGCAGAGTCACGATCAATAGTTGAGATTAAAAATCTATGCGATAAATCAAATAATGCTAGTATAGAACGATAATAATGCAGTATGAGCGTAAATAAGGAAGAGCAAACGTATCGTGTCCCTTGATAGTCGACAACCACCACGCTGGATGATCCAATCGTTGAGACAGTAATTAAAATAAGAACAAGGGGTATAATTCAATGATGGAAGGATAGAGAGTATTCTTATTGATCATGTATGCGGAAAGTAAAAGTTGTTACAAATTGGTTAAGGCAAGTGCTACTTATAGGCGTGGAAGGCGCCTGCTGACGTTGTAGTAGCCGTTGGGTGTAGAACCGTTCGGATAAGTAACCGCTGGGCGTCTTATCCAGAAAGGTTGTAACCGCTGGGTGACCGTAATTTGAATGATCGCGCCCAGTAATGCCAGTAACTGCTTGTTCAAATTGTGCTGACTGTTGATATATCCTATAACTTCCTTGGGTCTGCCCGTGGGAAGTGTCTGTCCGGTGAGTGCCTGTCCGGTGACACGTCAGTTCGTGCCACGTGGACGACACGTGTCACTCGCCAAAGTCTAGTCAGTTTTTATCCAATACAGATAGTCCCCGCACTTCTCGGGCAGAGAGTCTGTCCGAGGAGTGGATAAGAATTTTGGCGGGAGTCTTTGCAAACTTTTGTCTCCATATGATGTAATCTTGATGACGTAGGGATCTTATCAGACAGGTGACAAGCCTTTATGTTGTGCGCATTAAATGCGCCGTATGAAAAAGTAACTGTGACCTGCACGTCTGTGGCACCGCAGTTTACTCCGAAATGACTACTGCGTTCCCCGAGGGTAAAAGCAATAATTTTAACCGCCTCTTTCCACGTGTGCACGTCGCTTGCTGATTATGAAGTGACTGCATTTCTCTAGGGTAATGATGGTGCTGTAAAGTATTGATTACCCCTATTCCTTTTCATCGACGGCCAGATCTGGGTGTGGATGATCTGATAGTCTCCACGTGTCTTCGAGAATTTTGGGGGTCCGTACCTTGATTCCTATAAATAGGAATTCACTTGACGAGAAACCTTTTACCTACTCTTTATTTCTCTTGCATTGTTCTTTGAAAAACCCTTGAATCAACTCTTGAAATTTTCTTGGCAACTCCATTCTTCTTCTAAAACCATGTCTTCAAGATCCAGAAGGAATCTAAATTTCGACGCTGCTGGAAGCTCGTCGGCCACTCCTAGGCCGCGGGCTTCTCAGGCTACTGCCGCCGAGATAATCCCTAAAAAGTGGGGCGAACTCGAGGCAGATTGCAACGTGAAATCATTCCATAATAGGGAAGGTGATACGCGCAACTGGCCGGCATACAGGTTCAAGTCAGGGATCGCGAAGGAGGTGATCCCTCATGTGAGAGTAGATTGCAATTGGGCTGATGAAATTTCCCTTTTGCCGGTTTCTGAAGGTGATAACATTACCTCTCACCGGGCTGGGTGGACAGCCATTGGTACCTACCCTTTTACAGTGGGGTGTAGGTTGCCTTTGCACCCAGTGCTGGAGAGACTTTGCAGGGAGTATCTCCTCTACCCGGGGCAGCTGAGCCCCAGCGTATATAGGATAGTCACACTCCTGGACTAGTTTGCGGCTGAAACTGACCAATCTTTTGAGTACAAGCACTTCATTTCATTGTATAGCGTCCAGATTTTTAAAGACGGCTATGTGAACGTCAGGATGCGAGGGAGCAAGGGTCTGGTGCGTAGCTCTGGGGATACCGGTGACCGAGGCTGGGTGCACCGGTACCTGTTCGTACGCTCCTCGGCCCTGACGTTTGACGACAAGGCGCACCTTCCAGAAGTCTGGAACAAAACACGTAAGTCCCCGAGTTTTTGTGCTACATTTCGTCTTTCCTTCTTCTTCTGACCTTCATCAAAATTTCTTCGTGCAGCGGCCAAGCAACCCTATGACAGATTCATCACTATAGATGAATTGAAGGCATGGGTTGAGCCGATTCTGGCAAAATTTGAGCCAGAGAAGAGAGAATGGTCATACTTTGCTTCTTCCAAGAGTTTGACCGTGAAACACCATGGTGAGGATACTTCTATCTTCTTGATAGCCCTTTTCTTTCTGAGCCCTTCTCGTGTCTGACCGTTTCTCCTTTGTTGCAGGTTTGGGTACTTCGGGGGGTTGTTTCCCTGCTCCCCCTCAGGACAGACCCACTGAACCTGTCGCCGATCCTCTTGCTGAGGCTGAGGCTATACTGGCTTCGGACGGCGCTCTGCGCAGCAGGGATGGAGGCGAAGCACTTCTGTCCGAGGGGTTGAGCCCCTTGAAGAAGAAGAGGAAGAGCTGCGGCGAGGGCGGAGCACGGAAGAAGTCTGCCCGTACGACTTCCGCTGCTGCTGGACAACCCTCGGCGGCTGGTGGCGGCCCTTCTGCTGGGGCAAATATCCCGGAACCCATGGGGGCAGACACCGAAGTCGCTGCTGAAGTCCCCGAGTCCGTTCGGGGAGAGGGTCCGGCCCAGGAGGTTATCCATCTGTCGGATACCGAGGTTGAGGCGGATGTTCCTCTCCAGCGGAGGCCTCATCTTCGTAGTGATAAGAGAAGGGCCGAGGAGGAGCCCGTCCGACCTCCGCCAAGGAGTCCCCGAGTTGGTGACGGGGAGAGGGCAGGTCCTTCTCGTGCGGACAAGGGCAAAAGGAAAGTTGGTGAAGAAGAAGAAGTAAGAGAGGAAGTAAGAGAAGAAATGAGAGAAGAAATGAGAGAAGAAGCCGCGGGAGAGGAGGCAAGAGAAGAAGCCGGGAGAGAGGCTTCCCAAGGAAGCAGCCAAGGTCCTAGTGTTTTCCGTTTTGAGGATCTGGAAAACATGGCTGCTGAGGGAGCAACCCCCGTTGTTCTTCGCGATTGTGAGACCATAGACCCGGAGGTGGAAGGCGATTCAAACCTTTCCTCAACAAGGTTTGTTTGGCGGTCAGCTATTGCGGGGCGGACAGAGCTAAGTGACGTCAAGGGGGTTCGTTACAAGTTCGGACCGAATTACCCCTCAGAACAGGCTAGGGAACCCAAGCTCTGTGAGAGGAAACATACCCTGAGACTTGCTCCCGATGTCAACTTTGTGGCCAGGCCGCGCAGCTTGGTTAAAGCAGTTTCTTTGCTCATCGGTCCTCGAGAGGAGTGGGTGCTAAGGGAATTGACCGACGAAGAACTGGCTTTCCAAATCGCTTCCGATTCTGCCCGGGTAAGTTTTTCCCTCTTTTGCTTCGGCAGTAGTTGTCATCTTATGATTCTTACTTACTTTATGTTTCAGTCAAGCATGCTGGCTGCTGAGATCATGTTCCGCTCCCGGTTGAACAATGCCAATCAAGTGGTAGAGGTGAAGAGAGAATTGCTTGAGGCTCTGAAGGATAACAAAACCTTGATCGAGCAGTGTGGTTTCCTTGGTGGGGAAGTTAACCGGTTAACAGATGTTAACAACAATCGTCTTGAGCAGATCAATGCTCTCACCAGGGAAAAGGACCGTCTTTCTGAGGAGAAAGAGGGGTTCGCACGCTCCGTCCAGGTTTTGGAGAGACTTCTTGAGGAATGCCATGACAGTTTGAACAATGCTAACGACGACCGTGCAACTCTTAAGCTGAACCTGCAGAGGGCAAATGAAGAGTCAACCAAAGCCCGTTCTGAACTTCAAGCTGCTAAAGACCAGGTCGCCCAGCTGATGGGCGTTCAGGCCGTATTGACCAAGGATCTGGCAAACTTGCGTGACCAATCTGAGATTAAGGCCAAACTTGCGGCCCTTGAGGCCAAACGCACGTTGCTTGCGCAGATCCGTGCTGGGCAGGTTGATGTTGAAGAGATGTTGCAGTCGAAGAAGAGTGCTGTTCGAAGGATACAACAGGCATTGGGTCTCTCTCCCGAGGAGTCGGATGGTGAAGGTGACGATGATGAAGATGAAGAGCCGGGGAGTGACGACGGGTCCAACGGAGCTGGTGCGTTGAGTCCCGGTCACGGCCCTTCAAGTTGATAATTTCTTTTCTGAACTTATGTATTTTTGTTTCGTCTGGCGAGAGCCGGACTTGTTTATTTGGTGGGCAGGAGTCTTTCGAAGACTTTCTGGCCCTTGGCCGGTTTGTTTGGCCTGTTGGACACTCTATGAAATTTTGTCAGCCGTACTCGGCGTTTTATCACTTCATAGTTTTAATGTATATATGCAGTTTCAGATCCATTCAGTAACTATGTTTGGTTTTTGAATTCTTGATCTTTTGGTGTGCATATACTTCGGCTTTCGTGTCTCATAATTGGGAATTGCTTTCCAAACTTTATTAAGTTCGTACTTTCTCAAGTCTCCCCAGATGTGTTGAACCTACCCCTTCGTTAGGCAAAGGTCGTAAGTAGTAGGTAGTTTGACCGAATCATGGCCGTTTAGAGCTCTGGCCGAGTCATTTGGTTTTGTGAACGACTTCTCTTATTTTCGCGGAAGCCTTGTCACATGAAGGTTTTAACTTGTGAATGACTTCTCTTATTTGCCGTGGAAGTTTAATCACGCAAATTGAAAATTTTGCTGCCTTTAAATAAGGTCTTCTGCCTATATGAAGGTCTTTTCTGGCCTATGGGGCCTTCACCACCCCCTTGTTTTCATGTTGGAACACGCAAAGTGACAATATGAAAAGAGTTTTTGGTGGTTTGTCTAATGAACACATATAACCAAACGAGGAGTGTGTCCGTTGTGGGATTCGAACCCACAGCCGCGAAGCTGAAGAACTTCGAGCTCTACCAGTTGAGCTAAACGGATCTGGCCTTGTTCAGGCCGTTAGTACCATTTAGGAAGAATGTATAACAAAAAGTAAGAATAAAAGTAAGAACTTCTAATTCTTATGCAGGGATAAAAGTAAGAACTTTCATGTACGGGTGGAAAAGGTAGATTTAGAGTGACTGACCGTCCTTGTCGCCTAGAAGTGATACCTTTTGAGATGAACTACATTCCAGCTATTCGGGACGATCGAGCCATCTGGTCGTGCCAAGCGATAAGATCCCTTGCCGGCTGAAGCGATCACCTTGTAGGGTCCTTCCCAGTTAGGGCCAAGTTTCCCCGAACTCGTTTCCTGCGTGCTCTGAGACACCTTTCTGAGTACGAAGTCCCCGACTTGGAAATTCTGTACGCGCAGTCCCCGATTGTAGTATTTTTCAATTCGCTCTTTCTGGGCAACCACCCGTACGAGGGCCAGTTCCCTGCGTTCTTCGAGAAGATCCAGTTCTTCGGACAGGTTAACTGAGTTTGACTCCTCCGTGGCATGCACATATCGCAGGCTGGGTTCTCCTATCTCGACCGGGATCAAGGCGTCTGCGCCATAGACTAATGAGTATGGAGTCTCCCCGGTACTCATTTTTACCGTGGTGCGGTAAGCCCACAGCACTCCAGGTAACTCTTCTACCCAGCATCCCTTCGCCTGTTCGAGGCGCTTTTTGAGGGATTCAACGATGATCTTGTTGGTAGATTCGGCCTGCCCGTTAGCGACAGGATGATATGGTGAGGAAGTGATCCTTTTGATGTGTAAGTCATCGAGGAACCTAGTCACCTTCTGGCAGACGAACTGCGGGCCATTATCCATTACTATTTCCTTGGGTGCTCCGAAACGACATACGACAAAGCGCCAGAGAAAGTCGACGACCTCTGTCTGTCGTATCCTTGAATACGCCGCGGCTTCGACCCACTTTGTGAAATAATCTGTGATGATCAGCAAAAAGCGCATCCCCCGTGGCGCCGTAGGAAGGGGGCCAACAATGTCCATCCCCCATTTCATGAAGGGCCATGGGGAGATTATTGAATGCAACGGCTCGGCCGGCTGATGAAGGAGATGGGCAAACCTCTGACATTTGTCACATTTCTTGACGAAATCATTCGCGTCTTTCTCCATTTTGTCCCAGTAATAACCTGCACGTATCAGTTTCCGTGCCAAGGCCTTTCCTCCGGAATGATTACCGCAACTGCCTTCGTGGACTTCTCTCATCACATAGTTAGTCTGATTTGGTCCAAGACATTTTGCGAGGGGCCCCGCAAATATCTTCCGGTATAGCTCACCGTTGAGGATGGTGTATCGTGCAGCTTTCACTCGGAGTTTGCGAGCGGCCTTTGCGTTTGCGGGCAGGGTCCCATGAATAAGATAATTTGTTATCTCGTTCCTCCAATCCCAGGTAGTGCTGATAGTGTTAACTTCGAACTTTTCCCTATCCATGGTCGTGTAGAGAAGTTGAACGATGGCCGAAGAGCCGGCTGCTCCTATTTCTGCAACAAATCCCATGTTTGCGAGAGCGTCGGCTTCGTGATTCTCTTCCCGTGGAATCTGAATTGCTTCCCAGTTGTCGAATTGCGTCAAAAGCTCTTTTACACGGCCGAGGTACGCCTGCATTCTGGGCTCTCGTGCGACGAAACCTCCATTGATCTGATTGACCACTAATTGGGAATCGCTTTTTAGCTTGACTATGGTCGCCCCATAGTTTCGCGCCAGTTCCAGTCCTGCAATAACGGCCTCATATTCGGCCTCATTGTTAGTAATGAAAGGGCATTTGATAGCTTGCCTCACCGTTTCTCCGGATGGAGCAACGAGGACCAGCCCAAGTCCTGACCCTTTGACATTCGAGGAGCCGTCCGTATGGAGGACCCAAGTGCCCGGAGCCTGTCCTGCATAGAGAATGGCTTCCTTTTCTGCCTCAGGGTATATATTTACACTGAAATCTGCCACGAAGTCTGCCAGGACTTGTGACTTTATTGCCACCCTGGGCTGATAAGTGATATCAAATTCGGACAGTTCTATAGCCCATTTTACCAACCTTCCTGAAAATTCTGGTTTGTGCGGAACATTTCGTAAAGGGAAAGTGGTAACCACAACTATAGTATGACTTTGAAAGTATGGACGTAATTTTCGGGCAGCAGTTACTAGGGCTAACGCTAACTTTTCCACAGGTTGGTAGCGGGTCTCCGCATCAGTAAGAACTTTGCTAACATAGTAGATAGGAAGTTGTTTACCTTTGTCTTCTCGTACTAGCACAGCGCTTACCGATGACTCCGAGACTGCCAGATAAATCAGCAACTGCTCGCCTTCCACAGGCGTGGTAAGTAGTGGAGGATTGGAGAGATATTTCTTCAGATCTCTCAACGCCTGCTGACACTCAGGAGTCCATTCAAACTCCTTGTTCTGCTTCAAGACATCGAAAAAACTTTTGCACCGATCAGCCTCATGACTTCTTTCCTATCGCGAAGTACATCTGGGATCGACTCGATAGCTTTAATCTGAGCGGGATTGACTTCAATGCCTCGCTGAGAGACGATGAATCCCAGAAATTTGCCCGATCCGACTCCGAAAGCGCATTTCTCCGGGTTCAATTTCATGTTATATCGATCCAGGATTCGGAAAGCTTCCTTCAGATGCGCCGGATGATCTTCTGCTCGTTTGGATTTTATTAACATGTCGTCGATGTACACTTCCATAGTCTTCCCGATATGGTCGTGAAACATCTGATTGACCCGACGCTGATAGGTTACACCTGCATTTTTCAATCCAAACGGCATAACTTTATAGCAATACGTACCTCGGCAAGTTATGAACGCCGTTTTCTCCTGATCTCCAGGGTCCATCAGTATCTGATTGTATCCGGAGTAAGCGTTGAGGAAGGTCAGCACCTCGTGCCCAGATGTTGCATCGATTAGTTGATCTATCCTGGGAAGGGGATAAGAATCCTTCGGCAGGCTTTGTTTAGATCTGTGAAGTCAATGCAGACTCGCCACTTGCCGTTCTTTTTAGGTACGACAACCACGTTGGCCAACCAGTCCGGATATTTGACTTCACGTACCGAACCGATCTTTAACAGGCGGTCGACTTCGTCATTGATCACCTGGTTTGGGAAAGCTCTTTAATGGCGCGTTTTTTGTTTCACCGGGCGGTGATATGGATCCACATGCAACCTGTGAGTAATGATGTCAGGAGAAATACCTGTCATATCTGCATGGGACCAGGCGAACGTTGTATGTTGCTCCTTGAGGAATTGCAGGATGTCTCCCCGCAATTGCTCGCTCAGCTCCGTTCCCAAGTACACCTTCCGCTCTGGTTTATCAGCGAACAGCTCTTCGGGCTCCAGGGCTTCTACTGTTGGCATGTGTTTTTCCTTTTCTTCCATTTTGGCGATGAATTCCGGGACCTCATACTTAGCCTCATCAGGTGTAGTATTTGGTCCCGGACGCTGTAATTGCTATTTGTTCTCCCCGGGTAGCTGTAGAGCTACCGAGTAACAGTCTCGCGCGGTGCGCTGCTCCCCTCTGACTTCGCGCACCCCCCACTCGGATGGGAATTTTAATACCTGGTGATAGGTAGAAGGGACGGCCTGCATGTCATGGATCCACGGTCTGCCTAGAATGATGTTGTAGGCTAGATCGGCATCGACGATGTGGAAAGTCGTCTCCTTTGCTACCCCCTCAGTTAGAGTTGTTAGGGTGATCTCCCCGAGGGTCTTTTCACTCGAGTTGTTGAAACCGGAGAGAACTCGAGATATTGGCACGATCTTGTCTGCTACCTGCATTTCATCTATGACTCGTGATGGGATAATATTTGCAGAGCTGCCCGCATCAATGAGTACCCTCTTCACGTCGAACTCTGCTACTCGTAGTGTTATGACCAGTGCGTCGACATGTGGAGACTGTGATCCTTCAGCATCGGACTCCTCAAAGGTGATTACTCCTTCTGACCGGGGGCGCTTGCTGTTTGTGATGGATACCTTTGCGTACTTCTTCGCCGTGAAGGTGACCGAGTCTACCTCAATTCCTCCCAAAATAACGTTGACCGTTCGTTTCGGAGAAGACGCTCGTGGTGCACCGGGTTTGTTCTGCTGAGCCTTTGCATGAGTCTGCTTTCCCTTCTCGGTCAGGAACTCCTTCAGGAACCCCTGTTTCAATAAATGAGCAATCTCGTACCTTAAGGCTTTGCAGTCTTCGGTGGTGTGCCCGTGATCGCGGTGGAATTCGCAATACAGGTCTTGATTCCGTTTGCTAGGGTCAGTCTTCATGTCTCTCGGCCACTTGACTCTTTCCCCCATGTTTTTGAGTACTGCCATAACCTCCGACATTTCAACGTTGAAGCTTGGCAGGCTTGGGATGCCTCGGGAACTTGACTCAGGATTTTCCTTTCGGGATAGTCCCCTATTGCTGTGGCGGCTGCGTCCTTTGGAGTCATTACGCGATTGGTCAGGGTATGGCTCATATCGCGTGCCCGATTTTTCCGTTTCTGCTTTGCCGCCGGATCCGCTGCTGCGAGGCTGGGTCCTTCCCCGAGCGCTTGCCCCGATCAGTTTGTCTTCATCGATCCGTACTTTGGAATTGTAGCGATTGTACACGTCTGACCAGCTGGCCGCTGGAAACTCGCGAAGAGACTCATAGAGTCTTTGTGTGGCTTCCGAGCTCCTAACGTCCAGGCTATTGGTGAATGTGATTGCCGCCCATCTGTCCGGCACCTTGGGGAGCAATATACGTTCCCTCTGGAACCGATCCACGTACTTCCGGAGTGACTCGTCGGGCTTCTGCTTAGTTTCAAAGATATCTTCTACCCGGGTCTCCGTCTTCTGGGCACCTGTATGTGCCTTTACGAACAATTCTGCCATCTCTGCAAAGGATCCGATGGAGTTGGGTGGCAACATCGAATACCATCGCAGGGCCCCATCGGCCAGGGTCTCTACGAACTTCTTCAATTGTACAGATTCGATCTCTTCATCGGTGAGATCGCTGGCTTTTATGAAATTGTTGAACATCATAAGGTGATCGTTTGGATCAGACGTTCCGCGATACCTTGGAATGTTCGGCATTTTGAACGTTTTAGGTATCGCCTTTGAGGCCGCTTCTTTCTTCCAGGGCCGCTGTGAGTATCGCTGGACGTCAACTTTCTTCAGCGTAGGCGGGGCGCCTGGTACCTGATCGATCCTCTCGTGGAGAGCCTTTTGAAGTGCTTCCTGGCTTTCTTTGAACTGCTTGGTGAGAGCTTCCACGATAAGGCTCATATCTGCGTGTGCTGTAGATCCTCCACCCGGGTTCTGATTGGTTTGAGTCGCTGGGTCTGCGGTGCCACTGCCGTCGTTACGCTCTCCTTCTTGCCTTGAAGTATGTGAAGAGGGGGCATTGGGATCAGGCGCTGCAGCATCGGCTCCTGCGGTTGAAGCATTGCTCCTTCGTTGCTCCGTCCGGAGAGAGTTCAATGCCTCGTTGATTCCCCGGTTCACTTCCACCTGTTGCTGCATAAAATCAAAAAATGTTTTTTGCAGATTTCCTCGGTCAGGGGAGGGACTCCTAGGTCGGCGCCTCCTGGGCGGAGTAACGCTCTGAGAACGTCGGCGTCTCCTGGGCGGAGTAGCGCTCTGAGAGTGTCGGCGTCTCCTGGGCGGAGTAGAGCTCTGAGAGCGTCGGCGTCTCCTGGGCGGAGTAGAGCTCTGAGAGCGTCCACGCCTGTTTTGCCTGACCTGTCCTTGGGAGGACTGTTGCCGCCCATCGGACGAATAATCGGGGGAGTAATGAGGGGAATAACTACGCGAAGGGGTGTCTGCTCATTGTCCGCCTGCAACGATTTGTTGTTGCTGCGGACCATTTTCTGCCATGTTTAGTCATGAAACAGAAGATAAACAGAAATAAATGCAATATAGAAGATAGATTTCTTAACCTACGAAAGCTATTGACCGGCTCCCACTGTGGTCGCCAAATTGTTTAACCTAAATTCGATTTGAGGCCAATTAACAATTAAATTTATATTTGCAGAGTCACGATCAATAGTTGAGATTAAAGATCTATGCGATAAATCAAATAATGCTAGTATAGAACGATAATAATGCAGTATGAGCGTAAATAAGGAAGAGCAAACGTATCGTGTCCCTTGATAGTCGACAACCACCACGCTGGATGATCCAATCGTTGAGACAGTAATTAAAATAAGAACAAGGGGTATAATTCAATGATGGAAGGATAGAGAGTATTCTTATTGATCATGTATGCGGAAAGTAAAAGTTGTTACAAATTGGTTAAGGCAAGTGCTACTTATAGGCGTGGAAGGCGCCTGTTGACGTTGTAGTAGCCGTTGGGTGTAGAACCGTTCGGATAAGTAACCGCTGGGCGTCTTATCCAGAAAGGTTGTAACCGCTGGGTGACCGTAATTTGAATGATCGTGCCCAGTAATGCCAGTAACTGCTTGTTCAAATTGTGCTGACTGTTGATATATCCTATAACTTCCTTGGGTCTGCCCGTGGGAAGTGTCTGTCCGGTGACACGTCAGTTCGTGCCACGTGGACGACACGTGTCACTCGCCAAAGTCTAATCAATTTTTATCCAATACACCAGCTTCAGACATTTCAATTTGTGACTCAACCACCTCACCATGTCCACGTCTTCACCAAAACTCCCATCAATTGGCATCCTTCCAGTCACAAGCTCCTTGAGTACAATACCCATGCAATATAATAAACATCACTCTTATCTTTTGCCTTCAAGAATAAGCATATTATGCGTGAAAGTAAGTCAACTTTGACGACAAAAGTTGGCAGATATAAAAAATTACTATAATCGAAACATGACGATTCATTCAAGAATAGAATACATCTCTGATGGATACGAAAATTCATCAGCAGCACAAGAATTCTGGAATTTTATTAGCATGAGTAGTGTGTGATGAAAAACACAAAAACAACTAAAATGAGATGACATTCCTCTAGAAATCTTTTTTTAATTCATTACAGACTTCTCTATGAGCTTGTTGCTTTTGCTTCACATTCCCACAGCAACAACACAATAAAGCCAGTCTTATCCACTACTTGCACTTGAATCCCATACCTGAATGGAAAGATATATTAGAAATTGTTAATTCGCTTAGCTAAAGGTCCAAAAAACAACATATGCAAGCAAATGAATGAAAATTGGGCAATTATCGAGTTGTTTATGAACTGTTTCTTACCCATATGAGAAAATGGGAATGGTGGAAAAATAAGCCATATTCAACTGCTGATAAACACATAAAGTTATTGCATTTCTTAGCAACCTGATAACGTACGGATACTATATATACAATTTAATGATTAAAATTAAGAACACAAAAGTTTTTATGTTTACTTTATATAATTTCGTCAAGGTAAACTTCTAATTTAGAATAAATCATGTAGAAGAATCTAATCTACCATCAAGTTAATTTATAATGTAATCTCAGCAGAGCCTCCACAGTAACGTCAAAACATTAAATATTTTTTATTGAAAGACTAACAAAAATCTACTTCAGTATTTCTCTTCTACCAAGCACACGTGTCCTAAAAGGAGTAATTGTTAATGTATTTTTCCTTCAACTTTTATACACCACTTTATTGTCAATAAAATATCTATCTTGTGTAACTGAACCTTCAAGACAGTACTACCTCCGTTCTAAAATGGTTGTCATAATTTCCTTATTAGTCCGTTCCAAAAAGAATGGCACAATTCTAAATTTGGAAATATTTTTGAGTTGAAACTACTACTTTACCCTTAATGAAATGCTTTATAGCCACATATTTATGTATGGCTTATTTTGGACCACAAGTTTCAAAAGTCTTACCATATTTCTTAAGCTCCGCTCCAAGTCAAACTATGACAACCATTTTGGAACGGAGGGGGTAATACTTACTTGAGATTAAATATTAAAAAAGAAAAGAAAAAACATAATTGGATGCAACCCCAAATACTTTTGCATCGATTACAACAATATTCCTCTACATCTTTTCTTAGTTCGATCCCATTTCGTTCCAATTACACCAATAGACCCAAAAGCTGCTCAAAAAATTTCTGAGATCACTGAATATTAGTAAAAGTCCGACATATATACCTGAATTACAATCATAAATATCTAGTATTCCCTGAAAACATTTACGCATTCATGATCCGACATAAAGCGGATTAGCAGTAACCACAGTTAATGCAGCCGAGACTAAAGGTTAACAAAATATATGGGCAAAATATATCTTCTATTATTTTATTTTTTAATTGCTTTTTCTTTTTTTAAAAGTCCGTTAGTTTTTAGGGTATTTTTGAGCCTAAATAAAACGTTGAGGGTATATTTGTGCCTAAAGGTTAACGAATGATATTTTTAAACTCTTTCTAATAGGTTAAGGGTATTTTTGACCCTTTTCTGTTAATAATAACATATTGAAATTAACCATCGAGCAGTCAATAAAGAACATGAAGCATAAATGCAGCCGAGAACTATATAAATTACCAGATTCTAATATATGATTACCTCTAATCACCGATAGAGTCTGCAATGAAGAAGAAACATTTAATACCAGGGAGTCCAATGTGAACCTATAATAATGAAACATATAATATAAAAAAAATATAGCAAATAATATAAAACTTAATATCCCATGATTTAGCATCATGACAACGCTACTCAGAAAATTAAATTATCAGATCTCGGGACTTTCTTAATGAGGGACGTCATGTTAATACCATGGAAAAAGGTTTGGTCTTGCTCATGTAACTATTCAAAAAAAATTGAAAGTTCGGCACCATAAGGATAATGATGAACGCATCTACTTAGTGAAAAGAATGTTTTTGTTCTCATCATATTTAAAGAAACAATGTAAGAAATTTTCTATTTGTACACTGACATCTACATAAATATTTTCAACACATTATAATGATACTACGTTAAAATGCCACCGTATACAAAAAGAAAAATTCGATCTTTACCTGTGGATGCACCGGCAGGACCGTAGCTATGGCATATTGTTGCTCCCAAACGCACACGCAAGTATACGCGGTCGCCAAGTAATAAAGTGACTAAGTCGAGTGTCGATCCCACGAGGACTACGCAGACCAATACTTCGTAAACAATTTCTATCAGACTATCCAGGGGTCTTGTTCTTAATTGGTGAGAGTTATGTAACCAAAAAGCAGTAATTAAAATGCTAGAAGTGTAGTCAAACAATGGTGCAAACTTTGGGTGTTATCAATATTAAGAGGACGGTCCAGGGTTAGAATTACGAACAATCCAGTTGATGTATTCAATTGATTTCACTTCTTAAATCCCGGGTTACTAACTGACAGGTTAATTGTAATTATGAAAACCTTTCAGTTCTTCACAATCTATGCAAGCTACTTTAATCCCTGTATGTCTACGGGTTAAATCACATGCATGCATTAACGATCCTGTAATTAGTTAACTAGGCAAGCAAGTATATGTCTATCCTACCCGCGAATTGATTCCCCGATGCCCGGGTTCACAAACTAGTTCTATTCTTCCTTATTACGTAATTAGATTCTCTCTTTCGAGTTCAACCCAAAAACCATAGATGATGTATAACTATCGAGCTCTAACAATTATACAAGTTAAATCAAGGAAGAATAAGTAACCCGTTATGGGATTCAATCAATGGAAATCAATCTTCAACAATCAACTTTCATGTAAATTCTAACCCCAGAACGTAGGAAATTAGCCACACATATTCATAATCACAAGACAAAGATTTGGTGTAATAATGAAATAAATGATTTAATAGATGAAAGAATTGGAAATAACCCTTGTTCAATGAAGTGTGTAGCTCTCAATAGCCCAAAGTTCAGAACTCCTCTCAAAAACTAAGTAATAAACTATTTATATTGTTTCCAAACCCTTATACATAAGTTAATCCCAAAACTAGGAGGAATAGGAAGTAAACTCGCGCATAAGGGGCGCTATAGCGGGCGCCCCGCGCCCCTCAAAGCGTGCACAAGACCAGAAAACGCCACCAGGCCTCGTGCCATAGGCCTGCGTCGCAAGCCAAACGCGCCAAGCACTGCGCGCGATGGCCTGCGCGGCGCGGGCTCTATGGCGCCAGGCTATTTTGCTCTTTTTCCGCTCCAAAACTCGGCTCGTGTCGTGCCTATGTGTGCTCGATCCAATCTTCAATCATCATCCAATCAATTAATGCTCAATCAAGCTTCGAAACGCTCCAAATGCATTGCGTAACGACCTACACACGAACAACACAACATAAGCGAAAAACCACATTCACACGCTACCAAACAAGTGCAAAACAAGCTCAAATGTGCGGAAATATTAAGGAAAAGTAGGCATAAAATGCCGAACATCACCACCCCACACTTGAACCCTTGCTCGCCCTCGAGCAAGTCACATCTCACTTCCCATCCTAGGTAAAACAGGTCTGCCTATGACTATGGTTGATACCGACCATTGAACCAATGCGCACACAACTACTATGGATCCACAACATGCCAATAATTTGCCAAACTCAAAAATATGAGAACAACCACCCCAAAATAGCTCAAATGCACAAACTCAACCCAATGCAACCATGCTCCCACAAAATTACACCTATCTACTCAATCAAAAGCCATCAACTTTACCTACTTCACGCAAACCACGTGCCCTCACCAATATGAAAGAGAGTGCCCCCCCAAAGTTCACACACAAAAGCAAATATCATGAATAGAACGGGGGCATTAACAAATGAATTCTCTCACTCTCAAGAAGGCTCACATGCCACACACAACGTACCATAGGCTTGCCCGTAGTGTAGGACTCCACTAATGTAGGCTCACTCCAATCGGGATTAACTAGGACTTTAGAAAGGTCGTAATGTAGGCTAAGGTGCGGGTAGGACATATATGGGTAATAGTGACTACCTCCCTAAGCACTTTTAATACATCACATTTAATTTCAAGCACAAGTCTCAACAAACCACCCACTCACAAGTACCACACATACACCTTCTCAATAAGTAGCATATTTTTCTTTTCAATCACACACTAGCAAGGAAGGGATATCTTTCTTTTTTTTTTTTTTTTTTTTTCTTTTCTTTCACAACTCTTTTTTTTTCTTTTTCAATTCACTTTGTTTTCTCAATTTTTCATCAACTACCAACCTTGCCAATGTTTTTCACTACTACTACTTCATAATTTTCACAAATTTTTTTTTCCTTTATTAACTCCACTCAAAAGTCTACCAACATCCAACCACAACTCCAATCTTCTACACAATATCAATAAAGTGCTTAAGGAGTAAAGGGCCAAAAGAGTCAATTAAGAACAAATGGGTAGGCTCGGGGTGTGGGTGTCAACAAAAAGGGTCAATTCAAATCACAACAACAACTTTCCAAGGTATATATGTAAGGGTAGGCTAACAAAAGAAGGCCTTGTATCATTTCCCGACTAGAGCAAACCTAGGATTTCGCTTTGCACACACACGGGGCAAGTTCTAGACATTGATATGCAACACGGAGCAATAAAAATAATGCCTCACAACACACATTGCACGTAGCTCACACAAAGAGGCTCCATCAACAACTCTCAACCAAGCTTTTAGAATGCAACTTGTGGAAATTTAAGCACTCATGCACAAAAGTTAGCAATCAAGTCAAACAAGCGGACTCAAGCATCTCAAGGGGGTCGTTCCAATTTTTCTCTAGGCATGCATCAAATTAAAACCAAGGACACCACAAATAACACATGCAATCAAGTCCAAGTCCCCCGGTATCAACCAAATCAAAGACACCTAGCATTCTACCTATTTCCTTAGCCTAGGGTCATCTAAAACTAACTATCCTAATCCTAAAAATGAAAAACTACCCGGTTCAAAGGTCACCCCATGGAAAAGAACCGCGGCCATAAGAAAAACCACGGGGCGGATGACATGTACCACTAACTAAAACTAAAAAGAAAATCTTTTTGGAATTTTTCATTGGTTTTCTAATTTTTTCAATTTTTTCATATATCAAAGCAAGAAACAAATCAAAATAAAGTCAATTGACAAAATAAAAAGTCCTAAGGTACATGCATCCTAAACCTCAAAATAAAACTAGATAAAAGGGCAGTACCCCACCCCACACTTAAACTAAGCAATGTCCCAGTGCGACAAAGAAGTAAGTGCAAAAGTAAGAGTACAAGAAAACTGCCCTGAAAGCTGCCACAACTAGGCCTCCTCCTCATGATCCGGCTCATACTCACTGTCCGGATCGTTGGCCACAACATCCGAATCAGTGTTCTCATCTTCCCTCGGATCCAGCGTTCCAGCCTCAACCTCGCCCAGAAAGATCTTCGAGGTCTCCGTCAGTGGGACCTTCCGGTCAATAGCAGCTATATCAACGCCCGACTGACGGGCCATAGCCTCCATCATCAAGTACTGACGCGCGGCCAAGTTGGCATTTGTCTCTCGCCAATCCTCCGCCGTCAGCTTCACCGGTGCTGTGGTGATCACCCCCTTGACCGAAGAAATGTCAAAGGGCCTCCCGAAGTCAAGGACAATACGATCCCCAACCTCATCCGCGGGGACCCCCGCCTTCTCTAAATACCGGGTCAAGAGGTTCCCAAAATATAACCGACTACAATGTTTTTCTTGCCTTTCCGCTTTCATCACTTTCAACATGTAGTACCCAATGTTCACCGGCCTCCCGGTCATGAAGAAATACACCATGCACGCCCGAGTCTTAGTAACCTCGGAATAATGAGAACATGGAAGAATCCGTGCATTTATAAACCGCATCCAAACACGTGCCGGCTTGAGAAAGTGGGAGAAATGCATAAACTTATGTCGCCCAGCTGCTCCTCGTCCCCACTTATGTGTGGACCCCTCACCACACAAAGTCTCCCGCAAGGCCGTGTAATCCGGTGTTTTGATGTAATTCCTCAACTCCTCATGATCGGGGTCATCTACCCCCAAGAAGGCATTCAAGGCCGGGGGATCTAGCTTCACCTTCACTCCCCTAACCGTCACCATATCATCATCTCTCCACGCCTCATCGGGCTCCCAGTTAGCATAAAGTTCTTGGACCATGTCCAAGTTGGCGGGCCCCGGACTCTCAAACACTGAGTCCCACTTGAGGGCCATGATCTGCTCGGCCACCTCTTTAAACTTTTGCATCACCGGCTTTTTATCAATGGCTTGCTCGGGTATGTACCCCGCAAGCCTCACATTTTTGTACCAAGTTTGGCACTCCCCCTTCTTCACACTAGAGAGGCCATACCGTGTTTTGCCACCGGGACGCGGTATCGGCACCGCGTCCTTTGGAATTTTTGCCTTGGCCTTGGGCTTGGCCGGTGCCTTGCCCTTTTGAGACGTGGACGAAGGCCCGGCTTGAATTGATGCTCTCCTCGGACCCTCAGTGGATGAGGAGCTAGCCTTATGCTTTGTAGCAACCATGGTACCTATACAACACAAAAATCAATGTGAGATATCAAGCTAAGTACCAAAAATACAATTCAAGCTCAAGGGCCACCCCACACTTATCACACACTCAATGTGTCAATCACTCAATTCAATAGCACGGTCTACCCCACACTTGAACAAAACTAGCTTTGAGCAAAATATGCTACGTTTTGAATTTTTTTAATTCAAGCTAGTGTGGGTGCCTCATGATCCATTCTAGTGTGTATGCAACATCTAGTGTTCATAGGAAGCCTAAGGAATGCATTGCTACTCAAGAATTCACAATGTCATTGATATTTAATCTTTGAGGCTTTTTCACAAACACCTAATGTGCATAACTTGGAACTAACAATTTCAATGGAATTTGTAATGTATCAACCCTCCCAAATTGTTAGGAGATCTCTTTATGCAAGTCACAAGTCCTATACTAAGCATTCTAGACAATTTAGCACATAAAGATTGAATTTTTATGGATAAACTTGCAACTAGTTAAGAGTATCACTCATGAGCAATAATGAAGATAACTTACATGTTATGGAGAAGGAAGAGTAGTAATGTACTTACTTGAGGATGTTAGAATTGATTGCACAAGAGTTGGGATGATTCCAATTGTTAGAGATGAATTAGTGTGTGTGTAGAGAGTGTTTATGGTGAAAATAGTGAAGAAAAGATGAAAGAATTCGGGGTAAAAGGGGTTGGGATTAAAAGAATTTCGGGTCAAACCCGTTGACCCGTTTACCCCACGAAATTTTTGCCTTGCGCGTTACTCTCCGCGTCGCGAGCCTACAGCGTGCAACGATTTTGAGCTACTGCCTGCAGTCACGCGTTGGAGCCCGCGACGCATGGTTATTGCGCGCACGAAATTTTGCATTCTGCCTAGCCTCGCGCGGTGGGAGGCGCGGGGCGCTCCCTACCGCGCTTGGCTGCTTTATTCTTGCCTCTTCTCGCGCTTTGGGAAGCGCGGGGCGCTCCCAAACGCGCCCAAGCACATTTTTTCGCACCGATTTTCAATTTTAAGTACAAACCAAGCGTGGGACATGTCTCGAGATGTCCCATCCCCCTCAATGCATCCATTTCACCGTATTTAGCTCACCCGATTCCTGCAAAAACGACACACAAAAACAACAAAAACGTGACACTATAAAAACAAAAGAAAACTAAACTATTACAAGTACAAACTCGGGTTGCCTCCCGAGAAGCGCCTTATTTAACGTCGTGGCACGACGGGTATAAATCAAGGGTCCCTCAAAGTGATTGAAGTGCGGTGATTCACCGTACCTCCCCAATAGTGTTTCACCCTTTGACCATTAACCAAGAATGTGTTTTCAGAACCCGGGGCTCTCAATGCAACCGCTCCATGTGCGGTAACACGAACAACTTCAAAAGGCCCCGACCATCTCGACTTCAACTTGCCCGGAAACAATTTCAACCTCGAGTTGAACAACAAGACACGCTGTCCGGGCTCAAAAGAGCGATGCTCAATGTGCTTATCATGCCACTTCTTTGTCCGTTCCTTATATAATTTCGCATTTTCATACGCATGGAAACGGAACTCTTCAAGTTCATGCAACTGGAGCATCCTCTTCTCACCCGCTGAAGCCATATCAAAGTTGAGCTTTTGAATAGCCCAATACGCCTTATGCTCTAATTCAACCGGCAAGTGACAAGCCTTCCCATAAACAAGCCTATATGGAGAGGTTCCAATAGGCGTTTTGAAAGCAGTTCGGTAGGCCCAGAGAGCATCATCTAACTTCATAGCCCAATCCTTCCTCGAGGCATTCACGGTCTTCTCAAGGATTTGCTTGATCTCTCTGTTAGACACTTCCACTTGGCCACTAGTTTGGGGATGATAAGCAGTCGCCACCTTGTGGCGAACCCCATACTTAGCCAATAATTTATTGAACAACCGGTTACAAAAATGCGTACCTTCATCACTAATAATAGCCCGCGGTGTCCCAAAACGAGTGAAAATATTCTTCTTCACGAACTTCACCACCACACTCGCATCATTTGTAGGAAGTGCAATGGCCTCCACCCATTTAGATACATAATCAACTGCCACAAGGATGTATTTATTGCCCATAGATGGTGGGAATGGACCCATAAAATCAATACCCCAACAATCAAACAGCTCAATCTCCAAAATGTTGTTCAAAGGCATCTCGTGACGCCTAGTAATGGTACCCGTTCTTTGGCAACGATCACATTGCTTCACTAATGCATGAGCATCTTTAAATAGAGTAGGCCAAAAGAAACCAGATTGAAGTACCTTTGCAGCTGTTCGATCTCCACCAAGGTGGCCACCATAAGGAGAGGAATGGCAGCTCTGTAGAATCGGCTCTACTTCTTCCCTTGGAACACATCTCCTAGCTAGTTGATCAACACCTATCTTGTACAAATAGGGCTCATCCCACACATAAAATCTGCTCTCATGAAGGAGTTTACGCTTCTGCTCGGCAGTTGCCCCAGGGGGATACACATTACTCACAAGAAAATTTACCATGTCAGCATACCATGGCACCTCAGCTACATCAAGAGCAAAAAGTTGCTCATCAGGAAATACCTCTTTAATCTCAGGCCCCTCATCTACATGATCTCTATTCTCCAGCCTTGACAAATGATCAGCTACTTGATTCTCAGTCCCCTTGCGATCTCGAATTTCAACATCAAACTCTTGCAATAGGAGAACCCATCGAATAAGTCTCGGCTTGGAGTCTTTCTTTTCAAACAAATACCGGATTGCGGCATGATCAGTGTAGACAACAACATGAGTGCCAACCAAATAAGATCTGAATTTATCAAAAGCATAAACCACGGCCAGCAACTCCTTCTCAGTGGTAGTATAATTGGACTGGGCTGCATCAAGCGTCTTGCTTGCATAATAGATGGAGTGAAAAATTCTTCCAATTCTTTGGCCTAGAACAGCCCCAATAGCATTATCACTCGCATCACACATCAATTCAAAAGGCAAAGACCAGTCAGGAGCAATGATGATTGGTGCGGTCACCAACCTTTTCTTCAACTCTTCAAATGCCTTAATACAAGCATCATCAAACAAAAATTTCACATCCTTCTCCAATAATTTGCACAAGGGAGTGGAAATTTTGGAGAAGTCCTTTATGAACCGTCTATAGAACCCTGCATGTCCCAAGAAACTACGCACCCCCTTAACAGAGATAGGTGGTGGTAATTTCTCAATAGCCTCTATCTTCGCCTTGTCAACCTCAATCCCTTGCTTTGACACCTTGTGCCCAAGTACTATGCCTTCTTGAACCATAAAGTGACATTTTTCCCAATTCAGCACCAGATTTGTTTCTTCACAACGGCTCAGCACAGCATCAAGATTCTTCAAGCATTCATCAAAAGAGTCACCAACCACTGAGAAATCATCCATAAACACTTCCACAAATTTTTCCACCATGTCAGTGAAAATAGCCATCATGCACCGCTGAAAAGTTCCTGGGGCATTACACAAGCCAAATGGCATCCTCCTAAATGCATAGGTGCCATAAGGACAAGTAAAAGTGGTCTTCTCTTGGTCTTCAGGGGCTATCACAATTTGATTGTAGCCCGAATAACCATCCAAGAAACAATAATACTCATGGCCTGCTAGTCTATCCAACATCTGATCAATAAAAGGGAGTGGGAAGTGATCTTTTCTGGTGGCTTTGTTGAGCTTCCTATAATCAATGCAAATTCGCCACCCAGTAACTGTTCTTGTAGGGATCAACTCATTGTTCTCATTCTTCACCACTGTCATGCCCCCCTTCTTAGGAACACATTGTACTGGACTCACCCACTTGCTGTCAGAGATGGGAAAAATAATGCCAGCATCCAGCCACTTGATAACTTCTTTCTTCACCACCTCCTTCATGATTGGATTTAGCCTCCTCTGCTGCTCTATGGATGGCTTATGATCTTCTTCCAAGAGAATTTTATGCATGCAGAAAGAAGGACTAATCCCTCTAATATCAGCAATAGTCCAACCAATAGCTCTCTTGCGCTCTCGCAATACCCGCAACACCTTCTCAACCTGCACATCAGACAACAAAGAAGAAAGGATCACGGGTAAAGTATTACCTTCACCCAAATAAGCATAACGTAAATGTGAGGGTAAAGGTTTGAGCTCAAGATTAGGAGCCTTCTCAATAGACGGTTTAGCAGGAGCTAAGGTCAACGGTCTATCAAGCTCCTCAAATTTCTTCCACCCTGGGATGAATCTACTCTGCATATTAAGAACCTCCACAAATTCTTCAGTATCTTCATCCTTCAGGATATCATCATCATCACATAAGAGTGCCCTTTCCAAAGAATCAACATTAGAAGCCAAGAATGACCTCTCATCAGCAGTCAACTCATCATCTATTACCTTTACCATGGACAACTCTTCATAATGAGAAGGAAGCTGGGTAGCCCTGAACACATTAAACACAGCTTCTTCCCCATTTACCTTCATGATCATCTTGCCAGCTCTGACTCTAATAACAGCATCAGCAGTAGCCAAAAATCCTCTTCCCAAGATGAGAGGAACCTCAGGATCAGCTTCATAATCAAGAATAATAAAATCAACGGGTAATATGAACTGACCCACTTGTACAAGCACATCCTCAATAATCCCCTCAGGGCATGTCAAAGATCTGTCAGCAAGCTGCAAGGTCACAGTGGTGGGTCGTGGCTCACCCAGGCCTAGCTTCCTAAAAACTGAAGAAGGCATCAAATTCACACTAGCACCCAAATCACATAAAGCACGACCAACCTCATGTTCCCCAATTTTCAAAGGGATGGTAAAACTGCCCGGGTCCTTCAATTTCTGCGGAAGCTTGCTTCTAACTCTGGAACTGCACTCCTCAGTAAGTGCAACTGTCTCAAACTCAGTCAATCTTCTCTTGTTAGCAACAATATCCTTGATGTATTTAGCATATTTGGGAACATCCCGCAAAAGCTCCACCAAAGGAATATTTACCTGAATTTGACTCAATATCTCCAAAAATTTCTTGCATGCTGCATCAACTTTTTGCTTCTGAAGTCTCTGCGGGAAAGGTGGTGGTGGTCTCACAATAGCAGACTCGGGCTGCTTTTCAATTACCTTTTCTGCTTCTTTTTCCACCTCCCTATCAACATTTGGCTCTAACTCACCAACAGGCTTCTTTGGCTTTGGGGGAACTTCCTCCAATGCTCTTCCATTCCTCAAAGTCACTGCTTGCACGAATTCTCTCGGATTCTTCTCTGTATCACTCGGTAGAGCACCCCGAGGTCTATTATTTTGTGCTCCAGCAAGCTGCCCCAATTGTCTTTCAAGATCTTTCTGTGCATTGCTCAAATCTTTTATTGTTTGTGCCTGAGATGCTGACTCATCAATGAGCTTTTGCTGCCCTGCAAGAATTTTCTTGAGCATATCCTCCATAGTATTAGCCTGCTGTGGTTGAGCCTGAGACTGTGATCCCTGCTGTGGTGCATTGTTCTGACTAAATTGGGCTCTCTCATTACCCTGAAACTGCTCACGGGTATCTCTCCAAGAAAAATTTGGGTGATTACGCCAACCCGTGTTATAATTATTACCATACTGATTTCGGTTTTGGCCCTGTGATCTGTTCTGATTACCCACATAATACACTGATTCTGGATTAGAGGGACAAACCTCAGTGCTATGATCCTCACCACATACCTCACAAAAGGCCTGAACTTGCTGCACTGGAGCTGGTTGTGGCTTTGCTTGGAGAGCCAGCTTGCTGATTTGATTGGAAAGTGCATCCATCTTTGCTCGCAACTCTGTGATTCCATCTAGTTGAAGTAACCCAGCAGCTTTCTGTGTAGCTGCTCTGCTAGCCCCCTCACTAAATATATTAGCTCTGCCATCACCTTGCCAATCAGGATTGCTCTGCGAAAACTTATCAAGCAAGTCATAGATCTGTTCAAAATTTAAGGCCAACACTTGGCCTCCAGCAGCAGCATCAACCACAATCTTCGTCTGTTGGTTCAATCCCTCAACAAAAGTGTGAGCAATAACTTCATTAGTTTGATTGTGGTGAGGACAATCTCTCAATAACGCCTTAAATCTCTCCCAGGCTGCGTATAATGATTCGCCTTCAAACTGCCTGAAGGATAAAATTGCACTCCTCAACCTGGCCGTCTTGGCCGACGGATAAAACTTAGCCAAGAATTTCGTAGCTAAATCCTCCCAAGTAGTGATAGACCCAGACTTTTCAGCCTTTAACCACTTCCTTGCTGCCCCAAGCAGTGAAAATGGGAACAAAGTCATCCGCACATAATCAGTAGGCACACCTGTCGGTGTATAAGTATCACTGATCTCCAGAAAGTTCTGCAAGTGTTGCTGCAGATCTTCATGCAGTAGTCCACTATATTGCCCCGTCACATGCAGCAACTGAATCATGCCGGGCTTGATCTCAAAGTTCCCAGTAATAGCAGGCTTCACAATACTTGACTCCACTCCTTTCAGACTAGGAAGAGCCACATCTCGCACTGCTACTGTTTGTTCTTCAGCCATTTCAACAGGAAGAGATGCAAGTACGATTGCTAATGCTTCTCGATCTCTCGCTTCTTTCCTTGTCTTCCTCAAGGTTCTTTCAGGCTCGGGATCAAAAGGTGCGAGTGATTCGTCCTTTTTGTTCCTCTGCATTCAAAACCTATTGCCTGAAACAGCACAAGAAACTCAACAAAAAATTAAACCTGAATAGCAATTAAGTAACTGTTCAAAAGTAATTAGTCCGTAATTAGTCCCCGGCAACGGCGCCAAAAACTTGTTGCTCCCAAACGCACACGCAAGTATACGCGGTCGCCAAGTAATAAAGTGACTAAGTCGAGTGTCGATCCCACGAGGACTACGCAGACCAATACTTCGTAAACAATTTCTATCAGACTATCCAGGGGTCTTGTTCTTAATTGGTGAGAGTTTATGTAACCAAAAAGCAGTAATTAAAATGCTAGAAGTGTAGTCAAACAATGGTGCAAACTTTGGGTGTTATCAATATTAAGAGGACGGTCCAGGGTTAGAATTACGAACAATCCAGTTGATGTATTCAATTGATTTCACTTCTTAAATCCCGGGTTACTAACTGACAGGTTAATTGTAATTATGAAAACCTTTCAGTTCTTCACAATCTATGCAAGCTACTTTAATCCCTGTATGTCTACGGGTTAAATCACATGCATGCATTAACGATCCTGTAATTAGTTAACTAGGCAAGCAAGTATATGTCTATCCTACCCGCGAATTGATTCCCCGATGCCCGGGTTCACAAACTAGTTCTATTCTTCCTTATTACGTAATTAGATTCTCTCTTTCGAGTTCAACCCAAAAACCATAGATGATGTATAACTATCGAGCTCTAACAATTATACAAGTTAAATCAAGGAAGAATAAGTAACCCGTTATGGGATTCAATCAATGGAAATCAATCTTCAACAATCAACTTTCATGTAAATTCTAACCCCAGAACGTTAGGAAATTAGCCACACATATTCATAATCACAAGACAAAGATTTGGTGTAATAATGAAATAAATGATTTAATAGATGAAAGAATTGGGAATAACCCTTGTTCAATGAAGTGTGTAGCTCTCAATATTGCCCAAAGTTCAGAACTCCTCTCAAAAACTAAGTAATAAACTATTTATATTGTTTCCAAACCCTTATACATAAGTTAATCCCAAAACTAGGAGGAATAGGAAGTAAACTCGCGCATAAGGGGCGCTATAGCGGGCGCCCCGCGCCCCTCAAAGCGTGCACAAGACCAGAAAACGCCACCAGGCCTCGTGCCATAGGCCTGCGTCGCAAGCCAAACGCGCCAAGCACTGCGCGCGATGGCCTGCGCGGCGCGGGCTCTATGGCGCCAGGCTATTTTGCTCTTTTTCCGCTCCAAAACTCGGCTCGTGTCGTGCCTATGTGTGCTCGATCCAATCTTCAATCATCATCCAATCAATTAATGCTCAATCAAGCTTCGAAACGCTCCAAATGCATTGCGTAACGACCTACACACGAACAACACAACATAAGCGAAAAACCACATTCACACGCTACCAAACAAGTGCAAAACAAGCTCAAATGTGCGGAAATATTAAGGAAAAGTAGGCATAAAATGCCGAACATCACATATAATCAGTTTGATACAAAATCTATCAACCTAAACAAATAAAAATTATTCTGAAATAAAGATGTATAATGCTCAATCATGTTAATCCCAGGGATCCTGTATGATGATAGCGTTTTTATGTCTTACACTATCAATTAAAATACCTTTCTTTGCCATTGAAACTTTCTGCTACCTTAACGCAGGTATCCTGAAAAGGTAGAATGCAACCATTGATCCCAAAAGAAAATCGTAACCTATAAGAGATCAAGTTAATATGCTTAGGATTTGATTTGAAGATTAAAAAATATATATATATATATAAAAACTAAAAGGGTATAGGAATGTAAAGAGAGAGAGAGACACAGATGCAAATGGGCAAAATCCCCAATTGCAAACTTTATCTATGATCGATAATCCGGACTTCATTGTCACGTTTCCTTTAATTGATTGCAGGTGTGTAGTCGTCTCTTTTATTTCCAAGATGATGAAATCTGGCTCTTTCTATTTGAAGTTCTTTCTTGTCTAATCTCTACTGCTTCTGATTCTTTTTTGTATCAAAATCCCAGCCCTAAAAAGAAATTATGCTACTAAACCAAAATTGTAGGAAGACTCGATTGTGGATTAAAGGATTGTAACCGCGGCAGTTTTAAAACTGACTTCTAAGAGAACGTGAATTATTTTGTTTTCTGGAAACGTCTTTTGATTTTGTATTACAAATTCAAATTCAAATTCAAATTTTTCCAGTTAATTAGGTAGGTAATAATTTTTTACTGCTTTTAAGATTATATCCATTTTTTTCTCAGAATTATTCTTAAAATTTCAATTCAAATTTCAAAAATAACTAAAATACCTACACCTAACTAAAATATAACTTATTTACCTAAAATTTTCAAGTGGCTTCCTACTACTTTGCCATTTAGCTAATTATTATAGGCTACTACATGCCTTTTAATATATATATATATATATAAGGTTTTTTTGTTAGTTTCCCCCTCTTACCTTAGTGTTTTTTTTTTTTTTTGATGGGGGAAGGGTGGGGGAAGGGGTAATTTACATCTGAGAGGGAAGGATAATAGTGTGCACCACAGGCTTAGTACATCTAAAGAAATAAAAAGAATCTCATTTTAAGTTTTTTAATAACTGAGCAGATAACAAACTCAGCAGATAATGGTTCTGTCCTACTACTTCCTCAACTTAAATACCAAAATTGGTTCGCAACAATATTTTAATTTTTATTTTTATTTTAGTTTCACTTCAGTTCACCAAGCACATAACCCGCGGACCACGTGCTCAAAGAGGTTCCAATCGGAGGCAGCCCGTCTGCTCTGGGACCAGGGTCTTTTCCTGGCTCTGATACCATGTTGGAGTGGGATGTTGTCCCACATTGGTTGGGGAACAGGATGGTTGTTTGTATATATAGACTTGGGCAGTCCTCCCCCCTAGAGCTAGCTTTTGGGGTTGAGTTAGGCCCAAGGTCCATTTCTTTGACAAATAGTATTAACAAAAAAATATATCGCTGGAAAATTAAGCAAACAGTATTTTGGAAAAAAAAAGTGGGAAAGGATGGAAGTGGTAAAGTGAAAAGGAGCTTTTTACATTACACTTCAATAGAGCTGAAGTTTTTAGGCAACTTGCCCTACTTTCTCTATGATGGGAAATCAATGCTCTTGAACATCCAATGTCCTGGTGGACATACTTCAGAATTGCAAAGATCAAGAAAAAAAATGATATGTCAAGCTAATTGCACTTAAATATAGTTTTTGAGTGCTTGTACTCCAATTTGATAGCCTGCCAAGCCTATCTGAAGATTTGAGGGTATACATTCTACTTAAAAGTTCAATCAAAATTCAAGTGCTAACTACTTTTGAAAGGCTTGATCTGCTTGAGGAGAGAGGGACAGAGAGTTGGGAAGAGGGATAGAAAAGAAAAACAAAGCTCCTCCAGGTCCATTTTAGTGATTACTAAAAAGAATTTGCTCCAGAAACTGAACTGTTTCGTTAAATCTTTAAATCTTACAACACACGTGCATACCAAAATTGTCCTAGATGCTGTTCAAACTAGAAGAAATATCTTAACCAGAGGATATCCTGACACCATGCCGATATAAACACATAAAACTGAGACATAGTTGAAAATAACTGCATCCAGCATAATACCTTACGGAAAACTTCAGACACAAAAGGCCATCAGTCTCAGATGCCTCCAGTTCCTTCGTAACTTTTTCCAAACCCTTGATGATTGCTTGCATTTCTTCGGCCAAAGACTTCAACTGTATCTGCAAGGAGAAACAAATTTCTAACCAATCCAGATAATTTCAACAACATATCATCATTAAGGAATAAGACAAGCAACCTTTGATGCAGCTTACAGGATCTCCATGAAAGTCTAAAAGTGCTGGTGACTTGGAAGCAAGAACCTGAGGAAAGAGAGAAAATTACTAACACCACACAGTTTCAGATAGTCATACCACATCTACACCTGAATTCAGCCAGTAGGAATTAGGAAGGCCTCAATCAAATAGGATAGCAGGCTCAGGTAGATAAACAAATAATAAAGAAAAAAAGAAAAGACTTCTCAGTGATAGAAATGTCCAGACAACTGACAAATGAGGTATCACATGCCCAGAGAACAAAATTAAAATAGTAGGAATGTAAAATCAAAGCCTTCTTTACAAACAAAAAAGTGACTATCTCAGAATACAAGGAGAACAGTAGTTAACTTTCCGAGAGTACCTTAATTTGAAGAACATTGCAGTATTGTGAGACATATTCAATCTTGCACCAAATAATGCCTACAACTATAGCGCTTTGGCAAGGTGCAGTGAACTGTCAGATGATGCCCAAGGATTGTAACGGCATAATTTCAGTTTCATACTTCTCAAGAGGAGCTTCTATAGAATGTTGGATCACACAGAAGATGGAAAATGGGTGGGTTGGGCTGAAGTTGGGTGGGTCAAGATGGACTGAATCAATAAATGGGTCAATGCCCACCCCTGCACAAAGTTTACTTCGGCTGAGTTCGATTGGGTCAAAATTAGTTAAACAATGGGTCTAGCCAACCTGTCCAACTAGACTCATCATTTTAACAGTCTTACACTCCATGAATATATATAATATAAAGAGACCTATAACACAATGAATATGGTGATTTGAATGCACTGTTGAATAAACTTTGAGCACACTAATTTTCTTGTTCAATATAGAGTATAAAATAAGCTAATATTAAGCATGTCAATGACAAGTTTGGGCGTCACCATGGGTCAACTTGGGCTTCTGATTTTTGATGGGCTAACTTGGGCATAACCCAAATCTGGCCATCGTCAAAATCACTCTAGTCCAAACCCATCAAAACTTGAATGAGCTGGGCAGGTTACAAGGGTTTAGGTCAGTTTTGCCACCCACACTTAAGCAGTTGTGATATGAAAATTAAAAACACAAAATGAAAAAAATAAGAAATAAAGCAAGACCCAATTGATTAGAGAAAAAATAAGAAAATGGACAAGGGAAGAATAGCCTAATCGCCCCCTTAATCACCTAAACAAAAGAACCAATACTAATTGATCCTCAACTAGTAGAACCTAATTGCAAATCAAGGATGTTTAATGTGCTAAAGCAAACAAGCTTAGCCAAATTACTCACAATGTCAATAATCATCAAAAACTAGGTATGCTAATGACTATGAGAGTATTTATAGTGTGGCATATTTGCCTTAATTAACCCTTAAAAATGGGCCTTCAAGTTATTAGCTACTGTTGGGCTTTCTAATCCTCGTCCCAGTGCGATTGCACAGTAGCGGGCGCTATCGCGCTGAGCAATAAATCAATGCCTTGCGATCGCGGCTATGGTCACGCGATCGCGCAGGCAAAGGCTTTCAACCAGCCTCTTGCGCGATCGCGCTGCATCGCCTTTTCATCTTCCGCGATCGAGTATGTCTTCTTTCTGGCTTTTCGCGATCACGTCTGTGCACTCGCGATCGCGATGAGTATTTTCAATTCCAGAGACAGTGAGCATGCAGAACTGCCCCGGACCCTCCAACACTTGCTCAATCAGCTCCAGTTGTGCGAACATAGCCTGTAGCTATTGCAACTCCCGCGCTTGGCTCCTTGTGAATGGTTTGGATGAGCGTCGGGTTGCATCATTCTCCCCGTCTTGAGAGAATCCGTCTATGGATTCACATGATCTTTGACTTCGAAGGGAGACAAGTCACACACGTTGAACTTGTTGTGCACATGGTAATTGCTTGGCAAGTCCACCTTGTACGCGTTGTCGTTGAGGCGTTCAAGGACTTGGAAGGGGCCATCGCCTTTAGGCATCAATTTGCTCGTCCTCTTGTTTGGGAACCTATCCTTCCAAAAATGAACCCACACCCAATCACCGAGCTCGAAGATAACCTTCTTCCTTCCTTTGTTCGCCTTCGTGGCAACTTCTTGGTTTTTCTTCTCGAGTTGTTTCCTTACTTTCTCATGAAGTTGCTTCATCTCTTGAGCTCTCACCTTGGAATCTAAGCTTAAGACAACATCACTAGACAAAGGCGTAAGATCCAAGGGGGTAAGGGGATTAAAGCCATACACAACTTCAAAAGCTGTCATGCAAGTAGATGTGTGCATAGCTTTTGGGACCCCATGCAATTTAAGCACATGTTCAACAAACAGATTGGCTACATGAGATGCATCATCAACCTTATGACATGGAATGAAGTGAGCCATTTTAGAAAATCTATCAACGACCACAAAAATGCTATTTTTCCCCCTTTTGGTCCTAGGCAATCCAAGGACAAAATCCATAAAAATATCAAGCCAAGGACCTAAGAGAATGGGGAGAGGTGAGTACAAACCATATGGAAGTAGCTTTGACTTGGCTTGCCTACACTCCAAGCATTGGCCACACACCCTCACAACATTCACCCTCATTTTGGGCCAATAGAATTGCTCCTTAAGAATCTTCGTGGTCTTGCCCTCTCCAAAGTGCCTCATTAGTCCCCCACTATGTGCCTCTCTCACTAGCAACTCCCTCCAAGATGAACTAGGCACACATAACTTTCCATTCCTAAACAAGAAGCCATCAAACTTGTGAAATCGCCTTTTCTCCACATCACCACTAAGTTCCTCCTCACCACACATTCGATTGATTATTCTACCGCTTTCCTCCACTTCACAATTAGCATAAAGTTCTCCAAACTTCGGATCATTTGCATACATCTCCTTCATACTCTCAAAGCCCATGAGTTTAGACCCCAAAGTATTCAACAACAAGTGCCTTCTTGATTGAAGCACAAACTTTCTTGACAAGGCATCCGCCACCATATTCTCTTTCCCCTTTTTGTAATGGATGACATAAGGAAAGGTCTCAAGAAATTCCACCCACTTGGCATGTCTCACATTCAATTTCTCTTTGGATTTGAGGTACTTTAAGGATTGGTGGTCAGTTCTAATAACAAATTCTTTTGACCAAAGGTAATGTTGCCAATGAGCCAATGCCCTCACCAAGGTATACAACTCTTTGTCATAAGTGGAATATTTAGTGGTTGCTCCCTTGAGTTTCTCACTAAAATAGGCAATAGGCTTTTGTTCTTGCATCAACACGGCTCCAATGCCTACCCACTAGCATCACATTCAATCTCAAAGGCCTTTTCAAAGTTTGTCAATTGAAGAAGAGGTGTGGAACTAAGGACTTCCTTCAATTTTGCAAAAGCCTCGTATTGCTTTTTCCCCCACACAAACGCCTTATCCTTCCTTATCACTTCGGTCAATGGTGCGGCTATAGTGCTAAATCCCCTCACAAACCTCCTATAAAAGCTAGCCAACCCATGAAAACTTCTCACATCACCAATGCTTTTAGGAGTGGGTCAATCTCTAATGGCCTCCACCTTAGCCTCATCTACTTCCACACCATTTGCACTCACCACAAAACCAAGGAAAACAACTTTCTCAATGCAAAAAGAGCACTTTTTCAAATTAGCAAACAATTGTTCCTTTCTCGAGACATCAAACACTTGTTTCAAATGATTAGCATGCTCGTCAATGGATTTGCTATAGATAAGGATGTTATCAAAGTAAACTGCAACAAACTTTCCAGTGAAGGATTTGAGCACATGATTCATCAACCTCATGAAGGTTGAAGGAGCATTGGACAAGCCAAAAGGCATGACAAGCCACTCATAAAGACCAAAGTTGGTCTTAAAGACGTCTTCCACTCATCACCCGGTTTCATCCGGATTTGGTGGTATCCACTCCTCAAATCAATTTTGGAGAACACACAAGATCCACATAACTCATCAAGCATATCGTCTAACCTAGGAATAGGATGACGATACTTTACTGTGATCTTGTTGATGGCTCTACAATCCACACACATGCGCCAAGTCCCATCTTTCTTTGGCACTAGGATGACCGGGACCGCACATGTGCTCAAGCTTTCTTGCACAAGTCCTCTCCCAAGCAACTCCTCCACTTGCTTTTAGAGTTCTTTGATAGCTTCCGGGTTGCTTCTATAAGCGGCCTTGTTGGGCAATTGGGAACTCGGAACAAGGTTAATTTGATGCTCAGTGCCTCTTAGTGGTGGCAATCCACTAGGCAACTCCTCGGGGAAGATGTCTTCGTAACCTTGCAAAAGAGAAGAAATAGAACTAGGCAAAGAAGGGGTTAGTTCATTAGTAAGCAAAACATATTCCTTGTGTAGTAGGGGAATCATGGGTGCTCCTTCCTCCATATCTTTCAAACACTCCTTCCTAGACAAGAACAAGTTTACTCCCTCTTTTGTTCCCTCACTCTTTTGTATAGCAACTCCCACTCTTCCTTCCTCCACAACTCCCTCTTTCTTTTCTTTCTCTCTTTTCAACTTCAACTCCCTCATCTTCCTATAACCTTCACTCACTTGCGCCGGGGTCAATGGATTGAGAACAAACTTCCGACCCCCCCCCCCCACTTCTAAGGCATACCTATTAGTCTTGCCATCATACCTTGCCAAGCAGTCATATTGTCAAGGCCTACCAAGAAAGATATGACAAGCTTGCATAGGGACCATATCAAACAAAAGCTCATCATGGTAATCCCCAATCTTGAATTTAATCAAGGCTTGCTTGGTCACCTTTAGCTCACCACACTCATTCAACCATTGGAGTTTGTAAGATTGTGGACGCTTTTTAGTGGGTAGTTTAAGTTGCTCAATCAAAGTGGTGCTCACCACATTGACACAACTACCACTATCAATAATTAGAGAACAAGTAGCCCTTTGAACCTTACAATAGGCATGGAACAAATTCTCCCTTTGATCCGACTCCCCCTTTACTTGCACCCCCATTATCCTCCTTACCACAAGAGCAAGATAGTGAAGGGGGAGGAGTTGTAACTGGTCCCTTGGTTCTCGTCCGGTACTGATGCTCGGCCAGACTGTACAAGTCAACCTCAGGAGTGGGAGTATAACTTAAACACGAAAACAATAAGTAAGTGTCGAGGTAATAATTACCAAATGCAAAATATATCACTCCTTATAATGCAAGGGACCTCTTTTGTATCTGAGGTAAGCCTAACAAGACAACCACACTTATAAGATGCATGAATGACGTCATTTGGACGAAGTTGGCTAATAGACTTTAACATGCCAAGGATGTTAAGTCTTTCTAAGTTTGAGTATGATATTTAAAATTGAACGCGTATCGTGCGTCATCCCATTTGTTCTCATAACCCAAAGTTAACAGAAAAATAATTTTATTGTATAAATGTGGAATAACATTTTTAGGTAAATAGGAATAATAATTGATCTTGCTACATTAAAAGTAGAAGAAATTAATTTAAAATCTATAATTTGGTTTTTCATAAAAATAGAAAAAAAAAATTAATCTGGTTCGTAAGCCAAAAAATAATTTTATAAAACAATTGGTTTTGTAGAAATGTAGAAATAAAAAAATTTCATATGCAAATAGAAATAAATAATTGATTTCTATAATGATTTCCATTTATAGAAATAAATAATTGATTTTGTTATACAAAAGTAGAAAAATCAATTTAAAGTTATTTTCTTTGATCTTCCAAATCTTTGACTTGTGACATCCTCAAAATAAATAATTGGATGATCCACACTTTTGAGAACAAATGGTCTACATTAGACACGTTCAACTTTAAATAGATGCACACGTAACACATTTAAATGTCCCTTAGGGTCGAAAAACCTGTTTGATTCATTCAAATGTGGTGAACTAGTAGACTTAGACCGGAGCCGAAGTCAAAATGATCCTAAATATGGCATGATGCATGATTTCTAGACTAAGAGTGGGGTGATCTAGACCAGGTTCCCCAAGGCGGACGGCCAAGGAGTGAGACCATTTGAAATTGTTGGTTGTACCACGGACCAACTATATTCCAAAATGTCTCTCCTAAAAGGTTTTTTGTGGTGAAGCGACCGTGGGATCCACGTAATCGCCCGTGTGTGTGCAAAGTGTCGTTTTCCAGGAGTGGAGGAGTATGAACGGAATGCAACAAATAATTAAATGATAAATTAAATATCACATTATCAAAAAATTATAGAATATAAAATATTACAAACCTGCAAATAGAAAAAAGTTAGTATTGAATATAAAATAATCAAAGCAAGAATAAACCCAATGTAAAAACCGTAATGGTTAGAACTACATTTAATCCCCAGCGGAGTCGTCATTCTGACGCACCCCACTTAATAGTAAGTAAGTGGTTTCCGACTTGGGGTAACTCGTTTGGAATTAGAATTTTAAAGCCGCCACCTAATAAATTATTCTAGGCGTATTAGGTCACCTATTAATTTCTAATTCAAATAATAACTCCGGGTTGGTCTACTAATCAGAGATTTGGGTAAGTGTTCAAGTTAGCTTAGAAGGAAGGGATTAGGCACCTCCTAAGTTCCACTAAACGTGGTTCCCTGCCGATTTTTTATATTGGGTTTTAACATGTAGGGAAACTAAGAGGATAAAAAATTAAATAAAATAAGCAAAGAGGACATGTATGCAAACAAGTTAAAAGATATGAAAATAGGTAGTTCAGTACACAGAGTCTCAATTTACAGACATCTTACATATATAGCTACAATTTGTAATGTTAGGCAAAGTTAACCAATATTGTCATCTTTTACTTTAATTAACACAAGTTAAAACAAAATATGGAGTAAACATATAGTAAAAAGAAATGTGTGCCACTAAAGGATGATATTGTGACATTAATTAACACGTACCGTTAACTTCGGTGGCGGCTTTAGTGTGAGGTCGCGTTGAAAATAATTATTTAAAAATGAGTAAAATATATATTTAAAGTTTATAAGTATATACATATAGATGAAAATATAGTTATACACATAACATGATATAACAACCACATATGTATGAATCAAGTAGGGAGCAAATATGACAATTTAGGAAATATTAGTAATAGACATAGCAAGCAAATAATTTAAATTTGAGTGATTTTCTTATAGAAAATAATATAAGTTTTAGAGGACTTGACCTCCAAAATCCTAAATCTCTCGCAAACTATTAATTAAATTGGAGAAATTTAAAAATGTACAAGAGTTTTGAAAATGCAGAAAGCAGCCCTGCTATTAAACTATTGCGTTTTCAAAATCAAAGATTTGTAGGAATGAACTAACTTTCAATTTTGACAACTTAGGACCAAATATTAAACCTGTTACCCTTTTAGGTATGGTACCCACGTTGGACAGAGTGTCCAGATTTTAAAGATTTTCACAAATAATCTGTTTTCAATTATCGTATTGTTTCGACCTTTAAAGGGTCAAATTTTAAACCTGCTACAATAAAATGAATTTCACGCAGACCTGTGAACTTCTTTGGGCACTTTACATATATATTCGCCCATCAAAAAATAATTACTTTTAGGTGTCCATAACTTTTTGTATCCAAAAATTTAATACATATTAAGTATATTCCTTAATATTTATATATTATGAAGCCCAAAAAAATAGGTAATCCTCTATATCTAATAGTATATTCTGATGATATTTAACACCCTTAACTAAAGGAAACAATCAATGGTAAAAAAATAGATTACCATTAAATATGATAGTTGCACGATTTTAGGCTTAATGATAGAGTCCTATCAACATAATAATATTTAAAATATTTTTTATATATTAAAATACTAAATATATATCAATAATGTTTAAATATTAAATATATTAAATATATATTTAAATTATTAGATATCAATAATATTAAATATATCAATAATATTAAATATATTAAATATATATTTAAAATATTATATATATATATATATATATATATATATATATATATATTTAAATTATTAAATATATATTTAAAAAGGGTCAAATGTATATGGAAAGAAAGAAACAAGAAAAGGTGCATAGAAAAAGTAATTATTCTTGGTCAACGTTCATGGAGCGTAAATTTCCCAACTTCTTTCAACATTTAAAATTTGCATAAACAGTCTATTATACACACGGTTCACAAAATTAGCCTTTTTTTTAATACACGTGCAAATCAAGGGAGTTAGAAATAGCTCTTAGATGGCCGTTTTTTACTACTCACTGCAGCAATATACACAATTCAATATACTAAATTGTGCATCTCATGATACTTAATACAAACCAAATCACCTAACAAATACGTAATTCAATCATTTAAATTTCTAGTTACAAGACAAATGAAAAACAAAGGGGAGCAGAGATAGGGCCCTTTTCCCATTAGTTTTCCAAGCCTTGCTAATCCAGTTTCAAACTACGAATACCTGCAACAATCTATAAACTCGGGTATAGTTTTCTAACTATCCCAAAATATCTACAAAAGACGTTAGTAGTGGCCTATAACAGGCCCAAAGAGTTTACCCATATCAAGCGATTAATATCTAGAGCTCATACATTCAATTTAGAATTACCTCAAACAGGTAGAAAATAATTAGCTAGATCAATGACTGATGAGAATAGTAAGATGGGAATCACGTAGTGAGTACTTTCCCTTGGCTTTCGGCCGATCAAGAGATGAATTTAGAAAAAGAAGTTGAGAGAAGGAGAAAGATGTTTGTTGTAGTCAAGAGAAGGCAATAGTAGATGTGTTTTACTTGAAAAACAAGTACTATTTATAATGTAAAAAATAATGTATTAGACTAACCATATAAGGAAAAGTAATATTTAGTTTCAAGACTAAAGGAAAGAGGAATAATTATCTTTTACATATGGAAAATATACCATTTGCTGAAAAATCTTGTGGGAAAGATAATTGATTACCGTTAAAAGTAGATTAGAAAATAATAAGGGTAGTAAAAGTAGTATTTTTTTATTTATCATACAATAATAGGTACAAAATTTGTGTGAAAGAAAGAGCAAGAAATAAATAACGTACTTATTATTTTCCAAAGAGATATTCAAATCAAACTAGGCAAAGTATGTACTGTACACGTTAAACACACTCTAAAGGTAAGGTCAAATACTAATATTTAGTTTTCGATTTTGATTCCAAACGAAATCATAATAAATACCTCACTGTATAAGTTTTGATCTTTTGCCATTTTTTACCAAGATATGAGCATATTTTAAGAAAATAGATACAGTGTACTATGCATTTCACTATCTTTTAAAGTTTAACAAATATAATAAGTAACAAATAAAATTAATAGTCATGCAAGTTCAAAAAACTAAAAAGAGAAAAAGGGGTAAAAGAAATTTATCACCCGTTTTTGCTTGATTTGTGTATGAATCGTCAATTGTCTTGCCTTGTTCGAGTGTGAACGTTGAATATTTCCTTGTTATCTCCTTCTTTGGACCCGGATTTGGAGGATTCACAATCAAATTACTTGACCCATTTTCGGATCTCATGACAATAAGTGATAATTTTATTTCCTTTTGTGAAAGAGCCAATAGAGAGAGAGAGAGAGAGAGAGGGTGAGACGTCGACGTGATGGGCGGAGATATGGTGGGATTTGGGTGTGTATTTAGACTGATTTTGGTGTAAGAGAGGAGAGAGGAAAGAATGGCGTGACGGCTGAGTTTTAGGTGAGGGGAAGGGGTGAAATGTTTTTAGGGTTTATGAAGTGGAGGGGTGTATTGTAATATTAAAAACGGAAAAGGGCCAAATTTGCCCCTCTACTATGGTTTAGGGGTCACGTTTACCCCTCGTTAAAATTTTGGTGCAGCAATACCCCTACCGTTACCATAGTACGCAGATTTACCCCTCTCATTAACGGACCTCCACGCTGGACGACACATGGCTGCCACATCAGTGCCATTGTAGAGGGGCAAATTTGGCCCTTTTCAGTTGTTTCTAAAATCGTGTCTGGATTAAGTTTCAATACTTAGAGAAAAAGTTTCGATGCTTAGAGGAGTCATTATAAGAGAGAGAAATGTGCTAAGAATGGTAAATAAGATATTTTGAGAGAAATACGGAACTAAAATGACACTCTCTTCGGTTTTGTTCCATAAGAAAGATATACTTTTGAACTTTGTGTCAAAATATCTTTATTAAAGATAAGATAAAAATTTAATAATAACATTATTTCCAAATAAATAGATATGTTCTTTTTAAAAGACTAAAAGGTAAAATATGTTACTCCTATTAAAGTGGATAAAGAGTTCTTTCATGTATTTCAATTCAAAGATATTTTTCAATTTATCACAAAAGGTGATTTTTGCTATATATTGACTTATAACTTTAGTTTAATCTCTTTTCCTTTAATGACATATTTTTTGTAATATTAGAAAAATAATAATAGAGTTTAATGTTTAAAATCACAAATTATAGAATTCAATCATGACATTAAGCTAGCGTTGTCCATAACATTAAGCTAGCGTTTGTCCATAAAATTAGTGTCATGATTGAATTCTAGAATTTGTGATTTTAAACATAAAACTCTATTATTATTTTTTCTAATGTTAAAAATATGTCATTAAAGGAAAAGAGATTAAACTAAAGTTAATAAGTCAATATATAGCAAAGTCACCTTTTGTGATAATTGAAAAATATCTTTTAAATTAAAATACATGAAAAAACTCTTTATCTACTTTAATAGGAGTAGCATATTTTACCTTTTAGTCTTTTTAAAAGAACATATCTATTTATTTGGAAATAATGTTATATTAAACTTTTGTCTTATCTTTAATAAAGATAAGTTTTGTCACAAAGTTCAAAAGTATATCTTTCTTATGAAACAAACCGAAGAGAGTGTCATTTTAGTTCCGTATTTCTCTCAAAATATCTTATTTACCATTCTTAGCACATTTTTCTCTCTTATAATGACTCCTCTAAGCATCGAAACTTTTTCTCTAAGTATTGGAACTTAGTCCAGACACGATTTTAGAAACAACTGAAAGGGCCAAATTGCCTCTCTACTATGGCAGTGATGTGGCAGCCACGTGTCGTCCAGCGTGGAGGTCTGTTAATGAGAGGAGTAAATCTGCGTACTATGGTAACGGTAGAGGTATTGCTGCACCAAAATTTTAACGAGGGGTAAACTGAAACGACCTCAGTCAGTCGTTTCGGAAGTTAGGACTCCGATTGGCATGTCGATAAATTTTAAAATATTCATAATGCCCATTAGGACCTGTCTGTAAAATTTGAGCTAAATCAGACCTCGTTTGGTAGGCATCGGAAGAAAGTTTCAGTTTTATTGGCGATAAATATTAAAAAGAAATTTTCGAGCTCGGTTTTGCCGAATGAGCTCCGATTCGAAATCCGAAAGTACCGTTGGGTTCGTATGATTATTTATGACCATTGTAAACTTTCGAAAGTAAATTCGATGTTGTTCGGCAAGTTCCGCTTAAAATGCCGAAAGTTAAATAATTTGAAAATTTTCATTTAAATTCGCATTTTGAGTTTCGGGAGTCCAAGTTGAGATCCGTCTTTGCGAGTATATTACATATATTTTGTATAACTTGTATGCAAAAAATGAAATTATTTCGAATATCGTACGGTACCATTTTAATTTTTACCGTAACTGTGAATTTTAAAAAGAAAAAGAAACAAAAAAAAAGGAAAAAAAAGACAAAACAAGTAAAGGCATGGCGGCGGGTCCTTAGCTTATATAGCTAAGGACCAATATAGTATAGATTGATGAGATGGTCAAAAAAGGAACGAGAACAGAAATATAGAAACAGAGAAAAATCAAATGACACAGTTGAAAAAAATGCTAGAAAATGAGAAAAGGGGCCGGAGAAAAGTAGAATTTTCACCCTGGAACATTCAGGTAATGATCCCTAATATATTATTTGAGTTTATTACGTGTGTTTGAATATATCTTTACGGTAAAAATTTGGATATTAGCCATCGTTTTAATAAGTTCATTAATAGTTTAAAGGGTCAATGGACCCCGATAACGAAATTGATTATATATTCGTACTCAGTAAATTATGGGCAACTTATAAATATAATTTATTTGGGATTTGGTTATGTGGCCTTAAACCCTGTATATAGGCCTGGCCTGCGTATTGCGTATGCGAATAGGGTATCAGGTTCCTACCTGGATTACCCTAAGATGTAAGGAATGAAGCCTTTAGCCTAATGTGATATATTTTTCTGCTTATTGAACACAGTGGGATCATTTGGCAATGGAACCAAAGGATAAAGCGGTTATTGATTAGCAATGCTAACTTTGGAAGAGGTAAGTGTTTATATCCATTTTTTTTGGAGGCCCTTGGCCTCGTGGATTTTCTACCACGTGTTTCCTTACGTGTGTAGCTGCCGATAGGCGTACTCATTACTCCTTAGCTTTGAATTTACATTGTATATTATATGTTATGCCTTGTATTGGTATTGTACTGAACATATGAGCATTGCACTCTGGTTTGAGCATTGCATATACTTCCCGGTTGGCGATGAGAGTCCCGCACCGGCGAAGGGTCATTATTGCATATGTCATTATTGCATATACTTCCCGGTTGGCGATGAGAGTCCCGCACCGGCGAAGGGTCATTATTGCATATACTTCCCGGTTGGCGATGAGAGTCCCGCACCGGCGAAGGGTCATTATTGCATATGTCATTATTGCATATACTTCCCGGTTGGCGATGAGAGTCCCGCACCGGCGAATGGTCATTATTGCATATACTTCCTGGTTGGCGATGAGAGTCCCGCACCGGCGAAGGGTCATTATTGCATATACTTCCCGGTTGGCGATGAGAGTCCCGCACCAGTGAGGGTCATCATTACATATACTTCCCGGTAATCGATGAGAGTCCCGAGCCGGTGAAGGGTCATTATTGTATATATCTCCTGGTAGACGATGAGAGTCACGCGCCGGAGATAGGTATCAGACACATGTGACTGCATTGCATCATATCGCATTCATCCCATCTCATTGCACCGCATACTGACTATTGTGTGTATTGTGTTGTGTTATATGTATGCGGTATGTATACCATGTTGTGAACGTATCTCAGTTTGCCTATATATCTCTGGCTCGTATCCCGGATTGCACGTCGCGACAATAAATACATGGATCGGATCGGGTTGCAAGCCGCAACAGTATAAATATACGGATCGGGTTGCACGCCGCAACAGTATGAATATGTGGATCGGGTTGCATGCGCAACAGGATGTATTTCTGATTGTCGACATGTTCAGGATATCTATATGTTCTGTCTACCTTATGTCCCTGGCTGTTTATGATTCATACGTGTTTTCAGTTATTATTGGCTTTGCCTGTTTATAGTTCAAATAAGATGGATTTAGTTTATCTGTTTTTCTTCTCCCTGACTAGCTATCCTATTCTTTGAGGTGGCTAGTATGCCCCACTTATTGAGTCCTTTGACTCACCCTTGTTTGTTGTTTGTTTCTTGTCTATCTATTTCGTTTCGGCAGGTTCGCTCAAGGATCGAGTTCGCCACGTATTGAAGGAGCGAAGACGACTTCAACTGTCAGGGTGAGCCAGCTTTATTCCGGATGGCCACCAGTTTATTGTTTATTATTTCAGTTGCATTCTGCTCCCTTCAGGAGGTATCTGTCTTTTTTGTACTCTTAAATGTCTAGTCTGGATAGCCCTAAACCTAGTATGTTGGGTAGTGAGCTGTAATTTCTTTTGTACAGCTTAGAGGTATCAGTATGTTTGTGGTTTTTTTTTTTAAGTCTTGTCCTTATTTGTGAATTGTTATGTTAATTTTCCTGATTTAATTGGTAAGGGTTTGCCCGACGGGTCTAAGGGAGGATGTCGGGTGCCCGCACGGCCTAGTAAAAAATTTTGGGTCGTGTCATAAACGTGACCCCTAAACCATAGTAGAGGGGCAAATTTGGCCCTTTTCCGTATTAAAAATATAAGAACATTTCTTGGCCATTGTATTAAAACAATGAGGGTGTAGATTAAGCCAAGTGTGCGTATGTATACCTTTGTGTGCACATCTGATGTGTAGGGAGGACAAAATAGTGTTTTATGGGGGTTGTACCACATGCTAGGTGAGTTGTACCGTACGCTAGAGTAAGCTGTACCTACGCTACAGGTGTGCATATTAGTTGTAGAAGTGTGTTTAGTGAGGTGTAGGCTTAGGTGGTATATATGTGGACAAAAGATGATGACATGGAATTGGTATTGTAGAAAGGGAGTTGTAAAATAACAAATTGGCTAGTATTTAATTAAAATAAATATTTAATATAAAAATATAAAAAAATTATAAATAAATGTATTTAATCCCAAATAAATATAGATGAGCACAAATAATGCTAATTATAATCATTAAATGATTTCGTAATGTATTAAATCGCACAAATAGCATACGTATTTTTGGAAAATAGCCTAAATGAATGCAATAACGTAATTATAATCACAATTGGATAACTATTATACAAATAGGGGATTAATAATAGTATTACACACGTATATGCATGCTATCTGAAGCAGTTTTGTTTGAAAAAATACTATTATCAATTCTAATTAAATATAGCCAAATTGTAAAAAACGGAAGGGACAAAATTGGGTGCCAACAATCATGAGTGGGATCCCTTGCTTGGGGAGTGACATTTGGAGAATCGGTATCTTGGACCACCATGTAAGAGTAGCGGTCATTGGCCCGAGAGATTTTGTTTGGTCCATCATCCCGCACCCCCACGGTTGGAGGTGTGCCAACCACTTGCTTACCCATTTCCCGAAGCCTATCCTTCCGAGATAGCTCATCAACTGTCTCCCTTATTGAGTTAACACTTGCCACCAAGGCTTGGATTATGGTTTTAACTTCCATGTCCGCCTCGACTTCCTTTTGTGCCATCGTACCTACAAACAATTAAACAAACAAAGTTAGTAGAAAGAGTCCTCACCGAGTCGCTCCATAAGTGTTTTACACTCAAATTGATGTCACTCAATTCACTCGTGTTTTCCACTCAACGTTCGGCTTTTACTCACTCTAATATTCTCACCACACTGGCCTTTTTCCACTCTTGGCTATTGCAAGTTTGTTCTTCGCACACTAAATCCAAACTTGACAATCAAAATCTACTAATTCAAGATCGGAAGGATTGTTGTGACAAGAAACGGACGATTGAAACTGACTAAAGCACTTTAGGGACGTTTAAAGAAAGGGAAGAGAAGAAAGGCACGAATCGAATTGGCACGAATCGGATTCAGAATTGGATGAAATTTTGTTTGTGATCTAGAAACTCACTGTTCTTGATGCTGAAATTGCATTCCGGTTGATTGGAAACTGTTGCGGGGCTGTTGCGAACAATTTGTCTAAGGATATGTTTTTCTGGGAAAATTGTTGTTGAGCTCGCGGAGGCTTGCTGGTGGTACTGGGTGCGCTCGCGTAGGACGGTCGCGATCGCATAGGCCTTTAATTATTGGCCTGCGCGATAGCGCTGGATGTTGCGCGATCGCGTAAGCTTCTGGGCTTGAAGCAGAACCCGATTTTCAAACTCACTTTTCAACTTGAATCTTCACCAACCACCGTATTTTTGCTCCAAATTTGAGATTTATACTCCTTGTTGGTCCGTGAACAAACCCCAGTAGTTGAATCTTCAATATCAACAACTAAATTCAAAAGCCCCAATTTCTTGATGAAAACCCTAAATTTTCAATCCTTCAATTCAGCACCGATTTGTTGTTGTTTGAGCAATTTCTTTTTGGAGTAGTTTCTAGACAACAATATCTTCAATTGGTAACAAAAATTTCACTCAAAGAAACCTAAACCCTAGACTCATATTTTTGGATTTTTGGATTTTGATGATTTTTGATTTTTTTTTTTTGACTGATGAACAAAATTGGGTTAGTGATTGTTAAAACAAACACTAATCCAGTTCTGATACCAAATGATATGAAAATTATAAGACACAAAATGAAAAGAACAAGAATAAAGCAAGACCCAATTGATTAGAGAAAAATTAAAGAAATGGATTAAGGAAGAATAGTCTAATCACCCCCTTAATCACCTAAACAAAAGAACCAATACTAATTGATCCTCAATTAGTAGAACCTAATTGCAAATCAAGGATGTTTTAATGTGCTAAAGCAAAACAAGCTTAGCCAAATTACTCACAATGTCAATAATCATCAAAACTAGGTATCTAATGACTATGAGAGTATTTATAGTGTGGCATATTCGCCCTTAATTAACCCTTAACAATGGACCTTCAAGTCATTAGCTACTGTTGGGCTTTCTAATCTTCGTCTCAGCGCGATCGCGCAGTAACAAGCGCTATCGCTCTGAGCAATAAATCACAGCCTCGCGATCGCGGCTATGGTCACGTGATCACGCAGGCAAAGGCTTTCAACCAGCCTCTGCACGATCACGTCTGGACGCTCGCGATCGCGCGCATCGCCTTTTCATCTTCCGCGATCGCGTATGTCTTCTTTCTGGTTCTTCGCGATCGCGATGAGTATTTTCAATTCCAGAGGCAGTGGCATGCAGAACTGCCCTTGACCCTCCAATACTTGCTCAATCAGCTCCAGTTGTTCGAACATAGCCTGTAGCTGTTGCAACTCCCATGCTTGACTTCTTGTGAATGGTTTGGATGAGCGTCGGGTTGATCAACTTGTGTACAATACCTTACACGATAATTAAAGTAGAGAAAAGACTAATTTATTTCATCTCTTATATTTTTCAAAAACAAAAAGCACATGCATAAATGGTCAAAAGTAAAATGATGGTTTCCACTCCCTCCCTCCCTCTCTCTTTCACATGCTTTCGGACAGCTAACAGTGAAGGAAAATTTAAGGAAACAATGAAGATTTAACATCAACAGTGTTTTCATGAGGTGAAGTTGACGGCTGCATGAACTAAGGGTACCATTACTCAGAGTACAGTATCGCAAAGAAGGCTGAAAGTGTTTAAACGTCCCTTTGTAATGAAAAATAACTGAGAGTACTCCACACCTTACAAAGATAATGCATGAGTGTCATCTTGTTGTTAGTAGCACGTGTCAGTGAGCTTCAAAAGACGTCCAACTTAACCAACGGCAGAACCTGAATTAGAGAAGAACACGAGTTTTAGTTTCGAAATTCTGTCTTGAAAACTTTCATCTGCTTCAGCACATACATTATAACATCCACACTATGCGATGAGGTCCTTAAATTCCACCACACTGTTTTATATGGACAAAATGTGTTGAACACAAAATAGCAGCAAGAAACCAAAAATTATCCATGTTAAGGCTCAAAACGTTTCTACCACTTTAAATCAACCTAGTGTTAGTTTTCCAGATTTCCAGAATGCCAAAAATCATTCATGCAAGCTTCATGAAATGATCAGGTTAGAGATATTATTTCATCTTCTTAAAATGATCATGCAAGCTTCCATGCGCATCCTAATTATTTTGCACGTTGTCTCCTATGTGATTTTGGATAAGCGTTGGAATACTATTTTATAGCGTGACTACAAGTCATTGCATCGTGCTATATTGTTTGGAATTTGGAGTATATTCAAACCCATATATGAAGATCATATTATCATTTATCAGACATCGAGTGACTTCTGCGGGATATAATTTCTTCCTTTGTAAGTTAGATAATATAATCTTATTCGTCATTTTAAATAACATAATTTACTGCTTCATGTTTGTGCGAGTTAAAAAATTTGTGTTCACAATATTGCAATTAATTATTACTACAATATATCTTTTCATCAGAATATGTACACACGTGCAATGCACGTATTCTAAAAACTAGTTACTAATATAAGGTCCTATAATCCTTAAAGTTGTGAAGCCACACCAATTTTATATTAAGAAATACTAGACTATATAAAGTATATCATTGAATAATTTTGGCCTTTATGTTCTGGAATGAAACCAGAGCTGCCTCGCGTCGTCTTTCACTTTTTATATGTTGGTGTAATTGATATTTAGTTTAAAACTTTTTAAAGTGTATTTTTCCGATAGCTGTCTTTTTAATATGCGAAAATTATCTTAAATAAGACAGATGTTGCAACCTTTTATTGTTGACTAAAAGATTGATGGCGATCACTGTAAGGAGACAAAATATTTCTAGATGCGAATTTAAATTTGGTAGATGCTTTCGTTTTTTATTTCTATAAAATAGATAGATTTAATGAACCAAAAAATAATTGAGATAAGGATGCTGAAATCACTACAACATTCTGCATCTATTGCTACAAAATACATTGTAGCTAAATATGAAAATTCCGTGGCAAAACACTTAGCCACAATATTTTTCTTCCATAGTATCGTAGCTAAAGGTGGCGTAGCTAAAAATTAGCTACGGATTTTAATCAACACAAGAAATATCTTAATCCGCGACGTTCTGCGAAATATGTGTCTAGGTTAAAGGGCACACCTTACTTTTCCCCCAAATTAGTATAAGCTCATTTGACGTTTATTGCCTTCTTATATTTTGTTATGACTAAAACCTCATTGAAATAAATCTTTTAAACGTTATATGCATAGTTCACAATTTTACCGAAGTGTCTCTGCTAGAAAGGACACCAGACTGTCAGTTGCTTATTTATTAACTTTTTATTTAAAGAGTATATTTTTGCAAACTAATGTAGAGATAAAAAACTTATTTAGACTTGCATTATATTTACATTTAATGGTATGCATACGGATAATTAAACAATATGTTCTCTAAAATCACAAAGCTTATATAATCTCTTTTTAGAAGGATACACGTAGAAACTAGTAGTTTGAAAAGGGAATATGGGTTTTGAAGGCCAAGTCCTACAATTTCTAAAATATGTATTTATTAGGGGCATTTGCAAAAATATGACACGGGAAGCTTTGGTTTGCCAAAATTCCCTCACTAACAGATGTTTAGCAAAAATGTCCTCATTAGTTTAATGAAACTTTTTCGAACCAAATACCCTACAAATCAGTAAAAAGACGCACCCCAATCCCTCTCTTCCTTTCTCATTCACGCTATCAAGAAAACCATACCCCATTTCTTTTACAGATGGCTTTGTTCAAGAGAGATTCAACGTAAGATTTTTCAAGTTGCAAGGGTAAAGTTCTCTGCAACTATTGCCAGGAGTTGAAGTTCTGCTGCAAAAACTGAAAAATCTCTAAAGTATTGGCAATAGCCAAGTCTTTAAACTCTACTGCAATGGGAGGTGTGTAGAGATTTCTTGCCTATTGCCAAGACTTTAAGCCCTGTTGCCATGGTCTCTACAACTACAGGAAAAGTCTCTACAACTATTGCCAATAGCCAACACTTTAATTCCAGCGGAAGGGGAACTTGTACAAATAGTCTTGCAAGTATGACAATTGCCAGAACTTTAAACTTTAGTGGAAGAAGCACTTGTACAAATAGTCTCTGCAAGTATTGGCAATGCCAAGACTTTACCTATATGCAATGCAAAACTTGCAGAGAAAGTCTCTGCAACTCTTGGCATAGCCAAAACTTTAAGTTCTGGCAAGGGGGACCTTACACTAAAAATCTCTAAGAGTATTGGCAATTGCCAAGACTTCTACTCTACTGCAGTGAACAAGTTGGAGACAAAGTCTCTGCAACTCTTGGCAATAGCCAAGACTTTAAGTTCTGGTAAGGGGGACCTTACACTAAAAGACTCTAAGAGTATATTGCCAAGACTTCTACCTCTACTGCAGTGAACAAGTTAGAGACAAAGTCTCTACACTCTTGGCAATAGCCAAGACTCTAAGTTCTGGTGGAAGCGACAACTTACACAGAAAATCTCTGTAAGTATGGCAATAGCCAAGACTTTAAACTCTACTGCAATAAGCAACTTGCAGAGAAAGTCTATGCAACTCTTGGCCATGGTCAAGATTTAAGCTCTATGCAAACCATGAATATCTAATAGCCATAGGCAATAAAAACCTTCAAATCACTGGAATCAAGCAAACACAAGAAAAAAAATCCACAGTTTCTAGCACACAAAGAAGAAAGAAGGAGGTCAGGAATGGGGAAAGAGAGAAGGAAATCTCTCAGCGTGAATTAAACAAGTTGGGGGCCACAAAGAAGAAAGAAGGAGGCCAGGAATGGGGAAAGAGAGAAGGAAACCTTCAGCGTGAGTTAACACAAGTTGGGGGGCAAAATAGTCCTTTCATAAGGGGGTATGATGTGGAGGGCATTTACTTAAATATTTGTAAGTGGGGGCAATTAGGTAGACCATGTCTTATGAGGTCACTAGGTGAATTTTTTGATTATATATATGTATGTATGTTTTTTACTTTATTTATTTTTAATTTTACAAATATGACAAGATTGGGCTTTTGGAGAAGTGGCCTAAATTTGAGACGTTTTATAAAAAAAAGTTAAATGGATAATTTAAAGGCACAGTAAAACTGCGATTGGGGGAGTCATTTAGATCGTAAGTGCAAATGTGCAAATTTATTATTCATATGCTGAGGATCAGGATTATGGAGATCACATTAAAGCAGAACTAGAAAGTTTTATGTTTCCTTAACTCTATAAGTAATTCGATTGCAGAACGAGCAAATAACTAGAATTTATAATCTTACCAAAACATCTGCTGAGCAGTAGTAATAGAATACTTAGGGACAATATACCTGATGATCTTGATTTTTTAGGGCTAGGGTTACCAGTCTTTTTCCTCCGTGGGAAAACTAATCGTGTGCCATTGAACCTCGCTTTTCTCCTGAGCTAGGGATTTTTGCAATCTGTGAGTAGTGTTGCAGATGATAGATCCCCACTAATTTGTTGTTGTATCTGACAAAGCTCGGTTGGTGTCCCAAACGTCCACAGGTTGTACACAGTAGCCCTTCCTTCGTTGAACTTCCTGGATATGACCCCCGATTGTGATGAAAGATTTGACTGGCACATCCAATGGGACTTCTATGCAAAGTCGCGCATAACGACCAACGTAAAGTTGAACTTGTACAGTAATCTATCTATAGTATTTGCCAAGCTGATATACAATTTTAATAGTATAGTGGCTCATAGAACTCTGTTGGTAACTGAGGGAATCTCACCCATACTGCAGATGATAGTTGCTTCGCAGTTGAAGGGACAAATTTTGGTTGCCATCGTCGAACAGTTAGATAGAAACCGTTGATAAAACCATGCCCCTGCTGAAGTACCTTTTCCATCATTTTTTGTTGATCAAACTTAGCTATATAGAAGTAATGGCCAAGATCAATGAGTGGAAAATCTCCGTTGGTTTCCATAATCGTTTATAACTTCGATTTGAAATATTGGTGTGTAAGCCTTTGCCAAATAGCTTGATTATCAAAGAAAACTTCCATGGCGAGTAGATAGTTGTTTATCATCAGAGGATAATTCGATTTCTTTAGTGATAGCAAAGATTGATTGGATCGAATGGTCTGATGGATATTGTTTGCCCTCAGAAGAAAGCATATTAACATCTTTATCGAGGAGTGGAAATTTTCTCAAAAGTTTGCAGTTTTTGTTTAAAGGAGATTTTTCCCATCTCATCAGTTAGTGAACACGAAGGAATATCTGGAGGCTTTGGGGGAATTGTGACCGATTGAGACGGTTGATTTTCTATTGGAATCAGTATTGAATTAATGATATTGGGAGATGAAACGGCTACTGTTTAATTGGGTAGATGGAAGGTTGAAGTTGGTCAATATTTTTCGGATGAATGTAGAGAGAAGACGGACTCTCTCTCTCTCTATGCATAACCTCATGTAACTTATATTTTGAACAATTTATAATAAATTCAAGCATAGTTGCATCTATGATCATTTAGCTTTATAGTTAGCTTTATAATTTTTCTATAAATAGGTGCTCAAGATTTGTATGAAAACCATCCCATTGTAGAGACAAGAGCTAGTCTTGCTCTCTTCCTTTCTCTTTTAGTTTTCTTTTTGCCTTAGTAGGAATATTAATATTTTTCTTTAGTTTTTATCTTTTCTCCATAATGGAGTAATTTTCTTAGGTTGGGATATTCGATAAAGCTTGATAAAATTATTATAATAGATGTATGAATTTTATTATCTTTTCGTGTTGAGAGTCTTTCTTTATCATCTTTATACACTAGGTTTAGACATAATCTTTTTCTTATTTCTTTTAATTCTAATTCTCACGGAGGAATCGACTCAAATAAGTTTATTGATTTAGTAAAAGCTAATCGAAAGAGGTGTTTGCTCACTTGGTGTACTCAACCGAAATACTTTTTGTTTAAAGCCATTACTTTAATTGCTTAACAGTATAAACGAGAGTGGTGCTATTAATCCGTTATTGTTTAATGTCACTAACTTCAATAGATTAATAGTATAAGTGCAAGTGGTGCTATTATGAAATTGTTGTTACGTGGAGTGATTGAATTAGAAATAAGCAATTATTCTTTAAACAAGGTCTCTATTTCACTGTTAATCAATTAATAGTATGCGCAAGTGGTGCTATTAATAGATTTCTTTTATGTGATTTGGTTGAATTAGAAATGAGCGATCATCTCATTAAATAGAGAAATAAATAATAAAGTTTTGGTTCTATTATGATATTTTTATTTTGCAGATTCAAAATATCCCAACCTCTATTTTTTATTTAGAAAACTAAAATAAATATTTATTATTTATAGTTTTATTTTTTAGAACTCATAATCAACTCTCCTTATCAGCTTGATTCTCTCAAATAGTAACAAAGATAATATAAACTTGTAGCCTAGGTGGTTCCAATCTCTGTGGGACGATATCTTAAACTATATTAGAATTTGACAAGCACGAGCAGAAAAATCCTATACACATTTGCCTCGTCAAATTTTTGGCGCCGTTGCCGGGGATTGGCAAACATCTACTTCAGGATAATTATTTTTCTACTAATTTGAGAATTATTATTATTATTATTATTATTATTATTATTATTATTATTATTATTATTATTATTTTATTATTATTATTATATATTGGTACTACTAATAAGACTTAATTTTTTTTTTTAAAAAGAGTTCTTAAAGAGAATATCACTCAATACTTAAATGAACTTTAATCAATCAAGCATTAACTTTGCCGAGTTGACAGAAAATCATTGTCAAAAGATTATCACTTGTAATTTATGTAGTGGACAGCATTCAACATTGAATTGTCAGTCAATCACTCGGGAATATGATGAGGACTTTTTTTGATGAGTTTTGCCAGCCAGAGGACTTTATTTATTTTTTTCATTTTACAAATATGACCAGATTTGGGCTTTTGGAGAAGTGGCCTAAATTTGAGACGTTCTATAAAAAAAGGTTAAATGGATAATTTAAAGGCATGGTAAAACTGCGATTGGGGAGTCATTTAGATCGTAAGTGCAAATGTTCAAACCATGGGAAATTATGCAGCAAGAGTAGGGCGAAGTGCACCAAAGGTCATTTTTGGCAGTGGTCTTTTATTTGAGGCAATTTTTTATTGGTTTTACATGAGAGAGCACTTTTTGGAACTTCAATTCTTTTGGGTTGAACTTCACACAAGTTCAGCCCACAAGGATTGAAGTTCAACTTCAGCCCACCACAAGGATTGAAGTTCAACTTCAGCCCACAAGGGTTGAAGTTTACGCATCTATACTTAAAAGTTCAGCCTTCATAATTTAGGCATGAAGTTCAACCCACAAGGTTTAAACATCAGCCCACAAAGATTGAAGTTCCAAAAAGTGGCCTCTCATATAAGACCAATAAAAAAAAGTGGCTTCAAATTAAATACCAGCGACAAAAGTGGCATGTGGGTGAAAATTTTACGTAAGAGTAAGGCGATATTAAGGTGAAATAATGTCCTGAAGATAGCATAGAGTGAAATGTTAGCATTGATTTGGTGGGTTAGAAAGCTTTTAAGGTGAAATTGAACTCTTAAATATGTGCATAATTAGAAGTAATAAGTTGCAAGTTTACTTTATATGTAAGCCTATAATCCAGAAAAAAAAAAAAAGGAAAAAAAGGTTAGGTGGCGAGTCTAAAACCGACTCAAACAGGGTGCTAAGATCATCAAATATAGGTAGACATAGGAAATGATTTACAAATTACTTGCAATTAACATGTTATATTTTCCAAAGTTTTCATGAGCCCCAAAAGTCTTAAAAACACTAACAATTGATACTCAACCCATATTTTTGTGGTCAGTTGGTAAATTGAGGACATGAGGAGAGTCTTTTTGGTTGAATAAATCTACCCAGGCCAGAAAGTGCGGGTCACGGGTCGGTCTTTGGGATAATAAAAAGGGCGGGTCTTTTGCATTCCTCACCGATCCATCCCCAAAAAGAAAAAAGAAAACCCTAGAGTTTGAATGGCGAGGAAATCAGAGGATTCGGTGGTGTGGGTGCACGGTTCTCGTTCATGTCCTAATGCAGAGGTGTGGTATAAGTTTGATTTGGAGTCAGGGAAACTTGATCTGGTTGGCGAGTTGGATGATGATGTATGTGGAAGCTGGACCGTTATGGGTGAAGAAATCTACTGTGCTCCCGGATTTCCGAGACGTGGTATTTCTTCGAAACTGGTTAAGCATAACATCAGAGAAAACAGCAGCAGCAGCTGGGTAAAGGTAAATGCTCCCATGAAATATCCCCGTACGAGTCCCATGCTAGTTCCTGTTGATGATACAAGGAGGAAGCAGCAGCTGCTCTATGTCCTCCGTGGCAATTGTGGCGATCAAGATTGGGGCATATACTGTGGTGAATTATACAACCTCCACACCAGACGCTGGGGCCCACCATTGAAAGGCTCTATCCTCTCTCATAGTTGTTTTGTTCCTCGTCGTGCAGTCTATATCAAGGGAAAACTTACTACTCGAGTAGTATTCTATTCTTTTACAGCTGGTGCTATGTTGTTTTACAATCTAAATAAGGGTTCCTTCCGCCTCGAGAAATATCACCAGTCCTTGAGGATTACTACTCCTTCTAATGGGCTTGACCCTGAAACCATGAATCTTTCCTTTCTAAAGGAGGTAGCCCATAACGTACTCCCTGCTGCAACTGACTCCAGTTTCTATTGGTTCACCTATGACCTCTACTTTTATGCATATAATTTTCTTCGTAAGAAATGGTTGCGATCATCATGTCTCCAAATTCCCAACTGGGACCCCATCATTCCCTACTCTTGTTGTACCTTCCCTACTGTGGTTCACCTCTGTAATCAAGAATTCATTGTGATTCATCGTCACGTTGCTACTAAGCTTTTTGCAATACATTCCTTTACCATTGACCAACTCTCTGACTCTTTACAAGTCACCTATAAACACTGCTACCCTTTCCCTGACCATCCACGCAGTTTCCTGCTGCGCGATGCGATTGCAACGTGAGTTCACTTTACCTATTTACTTGTTTTCTTTCCCCTCATTTTTTGCTTGCCTAGATAGTCCTTAATTCTTACTAGTAAGGTAGGTAAAAGCATTGCAATTCCCTCTTTTTTTGTTGAGAATGAGAAGCATGAAAACTTTTGCTTGTTTATGTGTCTTTACTGCTCTAACTTATTTGGGACTGAGACATAATTCATTTGACTGGCTTAACGAGTCTTTATCGATCCATTGGTAGAACAAACTCGGAGATTCACTAAAGATATCTAAATTTGCATGTATCGATGTTTTCCTTTTAGCAAAGTTCTGTTCTCTCTTGCTAAGTTTTGACCAGTTATCACCTGCCTCTCTTAACTCTGCAATATTTCGGACCTGCTACCATTATCTCGCTAGTCATACCACACTTACCTTTCCTGTCTATGCTAGGCTTAAGTTACTCATTAACAAGGTGAGGCGTGAGCGTGAGCGAGAGAGAGTGCAGAAACCTAGGAAGGAAACAAAGAGCAATAAAACCAAGGATCTGATGATCCCAGAAAATGCGAACATACAGGAGAATTGTATAAGGAAGATGGACAAATGAATGATCGGATTCGTGGGAAAGCCTGACCATAATATTTGAGATGGAATGATCGGATTAGTCGTAGTGATTGAATGAACAGGAATGCATGACTCGCTATAGAGAAAATTCCCGATCTTCTGACTTTTGTTTTTCCCTCTTGGACGATGCCATTTCTGTGTTCTTATTTCCTCTAGGGAATAATAATTGCTCATCATAGCCTTGCAAAAAGGAAACAATTTTTTGTTGTAACCTTGCATTTGTTTCATGGGAGAAGACAAATTTATCTTCTTGTAATTGTGACAATATCATGTTTGAGTTTGGTTGATGAACACCTACTTGATCTATAGGGGAAATATGAGTACAGTTCATATTATGTGGATGGTCACTGTATGGTTTTTGTCTCATTGCAATGCAGTAACTTCAAGTTTTACTACTAGATTTTCCTTTTTCTCAAACCCCCCCCCCCCCCCCCCCCCCCCGGGTTTTGGGATTGAGGGGTCGTTACGCTTTAGCGAAAGAAACAACGACATTCCTGATCAATCCACTAGCCTGAGGCTGTTGTCTATGGTTATTTTTTCAAAAGAAATCAGGAAAAAGACAATAAGTTATGAAAATTTCTCACCCTGTTCTTCCCGCCGCTGGACCACCATGCTAATGGCTTTTTTTGCTTGTGATAAAGATTGAAGAACTCTGCTCTATCAAGGCCAATCAAAAAAGGGAAGAATTCTACCTTGTCAAGGAAAAGATCAAAGGGCTCTGGGTCGGTTACCATGACTCGACAATCTTCAGAGGTGAATACCGGTGAGTATTTCTTTTGATTATCAAAATTTTCTCCTTGATGTTTAAAAAATTTATCAAGTGCATCCTCGTTTCTTCACGAGTAGAAATATTGACAAATTTGGGGGTGCGTCTATTATTAAAATTAAGTGAATATGTCCTTTTTCTTTGGTGGGGTTGGGGGAATCCTGGGTTCCTTCTAGCTGTTGAAAACAAAATTAAGAGGAGAAAACACGCGTTGCAATTTGTAAAAGAAAAAGAAGATAAAAGAAGGTAGCTCTTCCAATTGGGCAATAAGAGTCCTTGAACAAGGCCAGATTTCCATCTTTAATGTTATGGTAACTGTTGCTGATGGATCTGCAGGTATAGAGATATTTTCGTAGATATTGCAACATCAACAGTTATCATGTACATAAATCTCATGTTGTGTTAACTATTATATGTATCCTTTAGAACAATATTTCATTATATCATAAAAAGGAGTCATGGTGGAGGAGGAGTAGCAACACTAGTTTAATGGTCGATTTCTTTTCAAATCAAATTGGAGTACTTTGAACCGCAAAGATACTTTTGTTTCGAAAAAATTACTGTATTAGTTTTGTGCTTCTAAAGAATTGTAGTCTCATTCTCGGTAGAAAGACTGCTCGTACTGCTCAATAACTCCTTCCTTTTTCGGAAAACACCTTAATCTGAAAAGGAAAAAGAAAAAGCTTTTAGATTATTAGTTAATGATAAAGTTGATATGTCACTTATTTGCACAACATTCCTGCATCGCATAAGCAACAAGTATCGGACGTCTTCTTAGATGCTGTTCTATCTTTAAAGATTGTTGAAAAAATCAACAAAAAAGATTAGCCCATTTTTAATATTGTATTTGGTTTAGTGTACCAAATGGTTTTTATTAGGCTTAGTTGTCATTGTTACTTTTGTTTTAGGCTTTTATATTTTAATTTTGCCCCCAACTCCTTTTTGCTGCTTATACTGTTAACTCTAACTTATGCCAAGTAAGCTTTAAGCCAAATGTTTGCTTGCGAATTTACTGTTTTGATGAGTAGCTATTTCTACACCGGGTGGTATGATGTGCAACTATTGATATTGTCTTGCTCTTCGAAAACATTTTACTTATTCTGGGTCCTTCTAGACGTTTTCGTTAATACCGTGATAATTTTGTATTTTTTTCTGACACTGCACTGTTTGCCCCTTGGCTTGTTATTCCAAGATATTATTGCATTAAAATAAATATATCCAAAATAGTGATTGCTGCTGACCCTAAAGGTTGTCTTTTGCGGCACTTCTCTGGTTGAATGCTCAAGTAAGGAAGATGTTGCAAATATTTTAGGCAAAACTTGGTTTGTGGAGGAGTTAAATTTGAACTGGAAATATCTCTGTTTCTGTTTCCTATTATGTATTTGTTTATCTCATTTACTGCTAAGTTGAACTGGAAATACAAATACTAGGACAATTACCATGCACCTCAAGTGGCACCCTCCAGCTCAGAATTACTATAAGTTAAACATTGATGGAGAAAATAAATTTCATAAGGGGGGAACAGGAATTATCAGAAATCATAAAGGGGAATGGATTGCACGGTTTTGTGCTCATGTTCCTTGCACTGACCATGTAAATGTGGAATTGTTGGCTTTCTGACATGGACTACTTCTCATTAGAAACAATGGCTTGGTGCCCATAAAAATTGAATCTGACTCAATGGATTCTGTCTCACAATTACTGGATCCTAATACGAATTCCTTTGCATTGTTGAATGATTGCAGAAAGTTGATGCTGGAGCTGGGCAAGGTGGAGCTTAACCATTGCTTTAGAGAACAGAACAAGGTGGCTGATCTCTTAGTTAAGGAAGGGCTGTCAAGAAGCACTAGCATTAGGGTTTCTACTTTTGTGCAACCTCCAACTAGTAGTATTATATTACTCTTTTGTATGATGCAATTGGGTGTTTTTTCCCGAGAGACATCTCGATGAAGTGTTGTAATATCCTTACCAACTATGGCAATTCAGATGCACAACGGTCTCTATACCTGATGTACACGTGCTCTAATATATATATAATTTCGTATTATTACCAAAAAAAAAAAAAAAAAGTTGAACCGGAAATTTGGTTTAGATTTTGCAACTCCTTCCCTGAAGTAATAACTTATTATGTCAGCTTACACATGTAAGCTTAACATTAGTAGAGGAAAGGATGCATATAAATGATATACCTTCTTTTACTTTTTAATTCCTAAGATTAACCCTCCCCAGCCCCCTCCCAAACCCCCAAAATAATAATTAAGAAACAGTATTACTTAAAATGGAGTACATACACTTAGAGTGCCGAGTCTGATTTGTCATAATGTATCAACAAAGATAAACATACTCAAAGAGGTGATGTGTAATTCAAAGAGACAAATTTCAGTTGCGAGTAATGCATATTCGCAACAAGTTTGATATGATAATCAGAAAATAAAATAATAACATTCTATAACCGACTATATAATATTACTAGTTTAATGCTTTTTTACACTGCGCCCGTGTTTAAACTTAAATCCTTCTGGGACGAGTTGACCAACATGTAAAGTGCTACAATCTATGAAGTAGGTTGTGAACCTTAATTTGACTAGGCCACAAACCATTTCTTTCACGAAATCTTAGCTTCTGGGAGCTTAAATTCAATAACTGAACAATCAACATTAGAAGCAAAAATATACAAAACAAGTACAAAGTAAACCAGATAACTTCTCTGGCATTGATAAATGAAGATATCAGAACATTTTCCAAAATTTGAGTATAGGTAAGGGGGAAACTAATCCTACAGCCTACAAATTGATACATATCTATTGCTAACAAAACCTATCCCTATTCTCTACTATGCTTTCTGTACAATCAATTTCGTGGTAGGTTCCCATAAAAAACTGACACAACAGGGAACCCTCTATGTTTTTTTTTTTGAGAATATCAGGGAACCCTCTATGTTACAATGAAAAGAATCAACTTTGAATCTAGATACACTGCCTAGGCTTTATACAAACTGATGTTACACTTCTAATTTACAGTTGAACGGCATAATGGCGGTCGATGGTAACGTTTACACTGGCAACTACTACATTTTAGCCAACACCGAGGTCACTATGTTGGATCCACAAATGCATGTCCAATTTCGCACTCTTGATTGCAGCATCTGTTTAATCATGTAGCAAATTTCTCCAGGCGCCATAGCAATCATGATCACCAGCCAGTAATAATATCAAGATGATCAATTTACGGAGTGAGAGGTTGCTTGTGTCATCCAAGAGCCCCCGCAATGATGTCGGGTTCAGCTTCCTATCTGCAAAGCACTTCACTGCATCTTTAGCTTCAAAAGCCTCAACTTTCTTTCTTGAATCCAAAGAATGCCAAAGCACTTGCATCAATTTTGGAGGCTTCCGGTCTGTCTTTGGAAGATATCCTCAGTCAACATGGTTAACCAACAGACACGGATTGCACGACATGACCAAGTGATTCCATTCACTTGACACCCTTCTTTGTTAAATTAATTCCTTTGGCATTCTCCATTTCAGCTCCTCCTGAATTTTCTTCCTTTCTAATTCAGCCTGCTTCAAGTTCTCTTCGTGGGCTTTGCGGAACAGCCTCACAAAATTTAACAGGGTTGCAGTGACTGTACAAATTGTCAAACCAATGCCAAAAAAGAAAAAGAGGAAAATCAGCACGCAAACGTCTTGAACCATCAGAGCAGATCAATAAATTGGAGGCAACAAAGTATGGTTCAGAACTCTTGAATAGAACAACACTCGGTTTTGCCAACAGTGTCAAGGAGGAGAGGAGAAGAAAAACAGACCTTGCTCAAACGGACAGCGAGCAGGATCCTCACCGAAATATAGTGCAAGTGCATCAGCATTTCTGCCCTGTGCATCAGTAGCGACAAAAGTATTTTTTGTAAAGATTATACAAACACAAACTGTTATAAAAGTATTAATCAAAAAAATTGGCCAAACACAAATTACTTATTCTTCAAAAGTTATTACCTGAAAAATATTTATGATAAAAGTACTTTTCAAAATAAGCAGTTTTTTGCAGCTTGGCCAAACAGGCTCTTAAACTTGCATTATATTTTACATTTAATGGTATGTATACGATAATTAAACAATATGTTCTTTAAACATCACAAGATTATATAAGGGAAATTTACGCCCCATGAACGTTGACCAAGAATAATTACTTTTTCTGTACACCTTTCATGTTTCTTTCTTTCCATATACATTTTACCCATTTTAAATATATTTTAAATATATATTAATATTTCAAATATTATGATATATATTTAATATATTTAATATTATTGATATATTATTGATATTTAATATTTTAAATATAATATTTAATATTTTAAATATTATGATATATTTAATATTTTAAT
>JBBBVM010000811.1:0-15870 GCA_037355625.1 Petunia x hybrida
CAACACATGCTGCTTCAGGTACATAATTTACTGGGGCAGCATCAGGGTCTGGAACAGGAGCTCCATGAGATCGAACGTCTCCATCTGCAGCAACCTGATAAGCTGCCTAGCGAATAATAGGTTCTTTCGGTATCTGCGTCGCCAATATTCTTGTAAAAGCATCGTAGAGAGCCAAGGGAACACCAAGGCCATGCTCTCATTGCCCATCGCGAGCTCGTACAGTTGGGACCTCCGCAATTGGATCGTTAGCACGATACACAACTCTCGGGGCTTGGGCAGCGCTAACCCCAAGCTAGACTGCTTCTTCCTGAACTCCTACCCTTTGATGATTTGTCGCACGAGGGTTCACAATTACCACGAAGGAATTAACGAAAATACTTTTGCATCCTAGACCGACGCATGAACAGAAAAAAAGGAAGTGAAACTTCCTAAATGCCATCATAGCCTCTCGTAGATAAGTACGGTCATCTACGTACCCATCAGCGAGACTCTACTAGACACTGTCTTAGTCTGGATAGACTCTAGACCAGGCTCTGATACCAACTGACACGACTCGATTTTCGGCTAGGCCTTGCGGGCACCCGACATCCTCCCCTAGACCCGTCGGGCAAACCCTTCTGAATTGAATTAGGAAATTAAATATATATCCAACTCATAAATAAGAACAAGACTTAAAAAAAAACACAGACATACTGATACCTCTAAGCGGTACAAAAAAAAAATTACAGCTGACTACCCCAGCATACTAGGTTTAGGGCTATCCAGGCTAGACATCTAAGAGTATAAAAGAATACATATGCCTCCTGAAGGGAGCAAAATACGACTGAAATAATAAACATACCACTGGTGCCATCCTGAACAGAAGGTGGCTCACCCTGACAGCTGAAATTGTCTTCGCTCCTTAACAACGTGGCGAACTGAATCCTGGAGCGAACCTGTTGAAACAAAATAGATAGACAAGAAACAAACAACAAAGAAGGGTGAGTCAAAAGGACTCAATAAGTGGGGCAGACTAGCCATCTCAAAGAATAGGATAGCTAGCCTGGGAGAAGAGAAGCAGATAAATCAAATTCCTCTAATTAAATTATAAAAAGGCAGAGCCAGATAATAACTGGAAATACGTATGGAACCATAAACTCATAAACAACCAGGAACATAAGATAGACAGAACTTATAAGTATCCCAAACATATCAACAATCAGAAATACATCTTATTATATATAAATATTGTTGCGGCGTGCAACCCGATCCATATGTTTATAATGTCGCGGCGTGCAACCCGATCCATATATTTATACTGTTGCGGCGTGCAATCCAATCCATATATTTATATTGTTGCAGCGTGCAATCCGATCCATATATTTATTGTTGCGGCGTGTAACCCGATCCATGTAACTAAAGCATATAAACCAATTAGGGGCACAAAATAGCCAAAAACATATAGGCAAACTGAAATATGTCCACACCATTGTATTCATACCGCATACACAAAATACAACACAATAGTCACACAATAGTCACTATGCGGTGCAATGAAGTGGGATAAATACGGTATGATGCAATGCAGTCATATGTGCCTGATACCTATCTCCGGCGCGAGACTCTCATCGTCTACCAGGAGATATATGCAATAATGACCCTTCGCCGGCTCGTGACTCTGATAGATTAACGGGAAGTATATGCAATGATGACCCTTCACCAGCTCGGAACTCTCATCAATTACCGGAAAGTATATGAAATAATGACCCTTCACCGGCTCGGGACTCTCATAGATTACCGGGAAGTATATGCAATAATGACCCTTCTCCGGCTCGGGACTCTCATCGATTACCGGGAAGTATATGCAATGCTCAAAAAAGAGTACAATGCTCATATGCTCAATGCAATACCAACAACAGGGCATAGCATATAATATACAAGTAAATTCAAAGCTAAGTCGTAATGAGTACGCCTATCGGCAGCTACACACGTAAGGAACACGTGGTAGAATATCCACAAGGCAAAGGGCCTCCAAAGAAATGGATACAAACACTTACCTTATTATAAAATGCCACTCAACAATCGCTTTATCCTTTGGATTCACTATCAAACGATCCTGCTTTATTCAATAAGCAGAAAAATATATCAAATCAGGCTAAATGCTTCATTCCTTATATCCTAGGGCAATCCGGTTAGGAACCTGATACCCTATTCGCATACGCAATACGCAGGCCAGGCCTATGTACATGGTTCAAAGTCACATAACCAAATCCTAAATAAATTACATTTATATGTTGCCCATAACTCACTGAGTACGAATATATAATCAATTCCATTATCGGGATCCAATTAACCCTTTATACTATCAATTTAACTCATTAGAACGATGTCTAATATTCCAATTTTTACCGTTAAAATATACTCAAACACACGTAATAAATTAAAATAATAAATTAACATCATTACCTGGATGTCTCGATGTGAAAATACCATTTTTTTCCTGCTCTGTTTCCTTTCCTTTCTCTATTTTCTGTTATTTTTTCCTTCGTTGTGTTTCCTCATTTTCGTTGACAAATGTTTCTGATTCTGTTCGAGTTTTATGTAGAAAGTAAAGGGCTGCTAAGGCCACCGCCTTATATTTTCTTATTTTTTTCTTTTCCTTTTTGTTTTTATTTTCTTTTGTTTCGTGACGAAAATTAAAATGGAACCCTACGAAATTTAAAATAATTCCATATTTTGCATAAAAGTTATGCAAAATTTATGTGACGTATTCGCAAAAACGGATCTCAAATCGGACTCCCGAAACTCAAGATGCAAATTAAACGAAAAAAGATCAAATTATTAATTTTCGGAATTTTATCGAAAACTATCCGAACGATATCGAAATTTACTTTGGAAAGTTCATACAGGTCGCAAATAATCATACGAATCTAGCGACGGTTTTGGATTTCAAATCGGAGCTCATCCACCAAAATCGAGCTCGAAGACCTCTTTTTAAGATTTATCGACAATAAAAACTGAAACCTTCTTCCGATGCCTATCAAACGAGGTCTGATTAAGCTCAAATTTTACAGATAAGTCCTAATGGACTTTACGAAGATTTTAAATTATCGGCATGCCAATCGGAGTCTTAACTTTTGAAACGAATACCTAAGGTCATTTCAAAAATTTAATAATAATTTTTCTGAATCCCTCTTTACTGTGCAACATAGTGTTGGAATTAAATATATATAGTTCACTTAATGAAAAATCTACTTACTTGTGGCATAGACGTTTGGGTCATGTATCCAAAGAAAGATTAATTAAGAAATAGATTCTTCGAATCTAGATTTTACTGATCTTGACATATGTTTGGATTGCATTAAAACTAACATAGTAAGAAAGGTGCCACAAGAAGAACCCAGCCTTTTGAAATTATATATACCAATATTTGTGGACCCTTTAATGTTCCATCTTTTGGTGGAGAAAAATATTTTATCACCTTCATTGATGATTTTACACGTTACGGATTTGTTTATTTTGCTAAAGGAAAAATCTCAAGCTGCGGACGCTCTCAAGGTGTACGTTAATGAGGTTGAAAGACAATTAGACAAAAGAAAAAAATCAATAGGTCTGATAGGGGTGGTGAATATTGTGGAAAATATGATGAATCAAGACAATGTTCAGGTCTATTTGCAAAGTTCCTTGAGGAGCATGACATATTGCACATTATACTATGCCAGGCACACCCCAACAAATGGTGTTATAGAAAGGCGTAATCGGATACTTATTGAAATGGTTAGGAGTATGATGAGTAACTCCTCATTACCCAAATCTTTGTGGATGTATGCTCTTAAAATCGCTGCGTATTTGTTAAATAGGGTTCCTAGTAAGGCAGTTTCGAAGACCCCTTTTGAATTATGGACTGGAAAGAAACCTAGTTTAAGACACCTGCATATTTGGGGTTGCCCAAGAAGCTAGAATCTATAATCCACATAAAAAGAAATTAGATTTTCAAACAATAAGTGGTTACTTTATTGGTTACCCAGAGAAATCTAAAGGGTATAGGTTTTACTGTCCTAACCATAGTTCGAGGATTGTTGAAACTGATAATGCAAGTTCATTGTGAATGGTAAGTTAGTGGGAGTGTTTAACGTCAAAGTGTGGAATTAAATGAGGTTAGGGGAAATGTTTCATTGCCCTTAAATGTGCCTACTTCGACACCTTTAACAAATGTTGTTCCAGTAGTCGAAGAATAATTAGACAACAATGAACAATATTTGGATGAAGCATTTCATGAAGAAGCTAACGAACCAGTAGCTGACAATAATGAACCACAAGGAATGCCATTAAGAAAATCTCAAAGAGAAAGAAGATAGGTTATTTCGGATGATTACGTGGTTTATTTATAAGAGTCAGATGTTGACATTGGACTTGATAAAGACCCGATTTCGTTTTCACAAGCCATAGTAAGTACTGAGTCTGAAAAATAGATCGAGGGTATGAAAGAAGAGTTAAAATCCATGGAATACAATAAAGTTTGGGATCTCGTCGAATTGCCAAAAGGTTCTAAAAGAATCGGGTGTAAATGGGTCTTTAAGAACAAACGTGATTCAAAGGGTAATATCGAACGATATAAAGCCAGACTTTTTGCCAAGGATTATACTCAACAATATGGTGTCGATTACAATGAGACCTTTTCACCGGCCTCAACAAAAGACTCGTTAAAAATTATTATGATTTTGGTGGCTCATTATGATTTAGAATTACACCAAATGGATGTGAAAACCGCCTTTCTTAATGGACACCTTGAAGAAGAAGTGTATATAGACCAAGCTGAGGGTTTCAAAATTGAAGGAAAAGGTAAAATGGTGTGTAAGCTAAAGAAGTCAATATATGGACTCAAACAAGCCTCACGACAATAGTATTTTAAGTTTAACGATACCATAAGATCTTTTGGGTTTATTGAAAATATCGTTGATCGACGTATATACCATAAGATTAGTGGGAGCAAGTTTATATTCTTAGTCCTATATGTTGATGACATCCTACTTGCTGCTAATGATCTTGGCATATTGCATGAGACTAAGGATTTTCTCTCTACGAGTTTTGAAATGAAAGATATGTGTGAGGCATCTTATGTGATAGGGATAGAAATATTTTGTAATAGATCACAAGGACTTTTGGGACTACCTCAGAAAGGCTATATCAATAAAATTCTAGAGAGATTTAATATGAGCAATTGTTCTGGAGGAATTGCTCCAATTCAGAAAGGGGACAAATTTAGTCTTGAGCAATGTCCTAAAAATGATGTAGAACAAAAACAAATGGAGTCAATTCCTTATTCCTCTTTTATTGGCAGTTTGATGTATGCCAAACCTGCACAAGACCAGATATTAGTTTTGCGGTTGGGATGCTGGGTAGATATCAAAGTAATCCAGGAATTGACCATTGGGGAGTTGCAAAGAAGGTTTTGAGGTATCTGAAAGGAATAAAGAATACATGCTCACGTATAAGAGATCAAATCATTTAGAAGTGATTGGATACTTAGATTCAGACTATGGTGGATGTGCTGACAGTAGAAAGTCCACTTTTGAATATGTGTACCAATTAGCTGAAGGAGCAATATCTTGAAAAAGTGCCAAGCAGAATCAACAGCTAGATCCACCATGGCAGCAGAATTTGTGGCATGCTTTGAAGCCACAAATCATGCAAAATGGTTGAGAAACTTTATTTCAAGAATTGGGGTTGTCGACACCATTAGCAAGCAGCTGAATCTTTATTGTGGTAATACCTCAACAGTATTCTTCGCCAAGAATGATAAGTAATCTAAAGGTGCAAAACCTATAGATTTAAAGTACTTTGTCCTCAAGGAGGGGGTTCAGAAATAAGTAGTGACAATTGAGAATATTAGAACGGATCTCATGATTGCAAATCCGCTAACGAAAGGTTTACAGCCAAAGGCATTTAAAGAACATATTGTTAGAATTGGTCTTGGTTGTATTTATGATTGATGTACTTATGTTGTTTTGACACTACGAGCTCATTTATGTATTTTTGACATACATTAATGAATTTTCTGTTTCTCATAATGGTGTACACATTACTGTTTTGAGATATAACAGGATAAGTCTCAATGAGATATTATTGTGGACTATAATTATAATATTTTATAGCTTATGAACAAGGTATGTTAAGGTGCTAGTGTTATAGTACATGGAAGGAAATATGTAGAATATTATGTATAACCAACATGACTTGCATTCAATATTTTGTCATATTATGGTATTTATGATGGACATTATGAAAGAGATTTATCTTGTGCGCAACTAATGTTTACTATATTAAATATTGATGTTATGTAGTTATTGGGCCAAGTAGGAGAATGTAAAATCTATCTTATTAATGTGGCACAATATTATCTCAAGCCCATAACTTATATTTAATATTTAATAAAGGATAAATCCCGTCCGTTCACTGGTTACTTGATGGACGTACCATATTAAAAGTAAAACTCCTATAAATAGGTCCTCCCTCTACCCATTAGGGTTACCACTTCAATATTATTGCATATTCAGTAACTTCCATCTCTGATTGTTGTGGTAACGTAAGGCTAGGGCAAGAAGGTAGAAAAAATGTTTATAACCGCTTCCACTAATGGCTTCCACTACAGGTATGTCTACTGATCACGCCTAACTACGCCCTATAAAAAGGACTAAGCGGTCGCGGCAAATATAGCTCGGTACTTAAAGTCCCGAGGTCGAATCCCACAAAGAATACTCGAAATCTAGTTGCTAATCTAACTAACTTATCTAATCAATTAACTTCGAAAGTTTATATTTTATGATGGTTTAAATGTAACAACTAATTAACAAAAAAGTAAATAGCAAAGTAGTAAGAAATAGATTAATTCAGGGGTTTGATCTGCCCAACTCCTATTCATGTGTTAGAACAATACATTAGTGGATTCAACTTGCTTCTTCCTATTGAACACTTGCTCCAAATTCACAACTACTCACTCCTGTGTAATAATTGTAACTTTCACTAACCAATTTCCCAATTAATTAATGAAGATACGTAGGACTACAAGTATGGTTCACAATCGGGGTCAATGGTCATAAATTACCTTTTTGACAACTTAAGTAATGCCTTTGTTTTAGGTTGAAATATTGCTAAGTGTTTAACCCTAACTCATGAATCTATCCCTAGATGCACAAGAATAAAGGGCACAATCAATTGGGAGCTCTACCAACCAATAACATACAAATCATTAACATTTAGATAGGAAGGTTAACAAGTTTCATTCATTAAAGCAATAATTCATAACACAAAAGTATTGGAGTGGTTCAATCAACCCTAGAATGGGTAACTTAGCCACTCATGTTTATCACAATCATGTCAAGATAATTCATGTATGAATAAATTACAAAAAGAAAGGAAGAATTTAAGAAAAACTCTTGTGTTCTTGAAGTCCCCAAAGTTCTAGCCTCCTTTTGCTCCTTCCCAGGTCAAAAAATGTGTTTTGGGACGTGTTTTAGGGCTTTTATACCGTCCCCATCGACCCACACAAGTCGTGAATCTAAAATAAAGTCAGAATGAGAGTGTCAGGATTTTAAGCCTACGGCACCGTACAGCGAATTCCGCAGTGCGGTGCTGTAGGGTCGATTTACTGAGAGTGCCTTTTTTCACTTTTGCAGAAATTGGCCTACGGCGGCACATAGTGCATTGCACAGTGCGTTGCCGTAAGCCACTTTACCTGGGACTTCAATTTTTCTTTGTTTTTCCTCCAAGCCTTGGTTCGCTCGATTCTCGGGCTTCTACTCAGACTTCAAAACTCTTGTTTTCACTAAACTTTGCTCCACGAATGCTTCATATCATCAACATAATTTCTACAACATGAAACACACCAAATAAGAGCAATTCCATTCAAACTACCAACAAATATCACAAGTCGAACCATGAACATGAGGCGAAAGTATAAAAATTATTGCAATATCTAGCCTCGTATCAACACCCCATACTTAAATCTTTGCTCGTCCTCGAGCAACTTATAACTTGAACTCAAGACACATCAAAACCACTCACACAATGACTTGGGTTTATATAGGAACTTAACAAGTTGCATATGCACTCATTATGCTTTATTCACACAAAATCCATGCCAAGAATATTTAAAAACAATCAAGTGCACCAAATCAACCTCCCAATCCCATATCAACTCCAAACTCACTCAATAAGTGATGCAAGTACTCACTCTATTTAAGAGACTAATAAAAGAGCTCGCTTCTCCTAAATCATGTGCCCTAACAATAAATCCAAAGTTTAATGAATAATTTCACAAAAGAATGAATCATGAACAAAAGTTCACATAAAGATGAAGCACTCACTCTCAGAAAAGAACTCACATGCAATACAAGACATACCATAAGATTGCCCTTAGTGTAAGACTCGACTAATGTCCATCTACCTGGCTAAGATCAATTAGGACTTCTTTAGGTTGTAATGTAGGCAATGGGACGGGTATGATATATTTAGGTAATAGTGTCTAACTGACACGACCCGAAATTCGGTTAGGCCGTGCGGGCATCCGACATCCTCCCCTAGACCCGTCGGGCGAACCCTTACATATGAAATTAGGAAAATAAATATAATAATTCATAAATAAGGACAAGACTTAAAAAAATACAGACATACTGATACCTCTAAGCTGTACAAAAGAAATTACAGCTGACTACCCAACATGCTAGGTTTAGGGCTATCCAGACTAGACATCTAAGAGTACAAAAGAAGACAGATACTTCCTGAAGGGAGCAAAATGCAACTGAAATGATAACCAATAAACTGGTGGCCATGCGGAATAAAAGCTGGCTCACCCTGACAGCTGAAGTCGTCTTCGCTCCTTCACAACGTGGCGAACTCAATCCTGGAGCGAACCTGCCGAAATGAAATAGATAGACAAGAAACAAACAACAAACAAGGGTGAGTCAAAAGGACTCAATAAGTGGGGCAGACTAGCCACCTCAAGGAATATGATAGCTAGCCAGGGAGAAGAAACATACAAACCAAATTCCTCTTATTTAAATTATGAAAAGGCAGAGCCAGATAATAACTATAAACACGTATGGAATCACAAACTCATTAACAACCAGTAACGTAAGATAGCCCGAACATATAGATATCCCGAACATATCAACAATCAGAAATACATCCTATTGCGGCGTGCAACACGATCCATATAATTATCCTGTTGCGGCGTGCAACCCGATCCATATATTCATACCGTCGCGGCGTGCAAACCGATCCATATATTTATACCGTTGCGGCGTGCAACCCGATCCATATATTTATACAGTTGCGGCGTGCAACCTGATCCATATATTCATCCTGTTGCGGCATGCAACCCGATCCCCGCAATCCAGAATACGAGTCAGAAATATATAGGTAAACTGAGATATGTCCACGACATAGTGTACAAACCGCATACATTAAACACAACACAATACACGCAATAGTCAGTATGCGGTGCAATGAGATGGGATGAATGCGGTACAATGCAATGCAGTCATATATGTATGATACCTATCTCCGGCGCGGGACTCTCATCGTCTACCAGGAGATATATGCAAGGATGATCCTTCACCGGCTCGGGACTCTCATCGATTACCGGGAAGTATATGCAATGATGACCCTTCACCAGCTCGGGACTCGCATCGATTACCGGGAACTATATGCAATGATGACCCTTCACCGGTGCGGGACTCTCATCGCCAACCGGGAAGTATATGCAATAATGACCCTTCACCGGTGCGGGACTCTCATCGCCAACCGGGAAGTATATGTAATAATGACTCTTCACCGGCTCGAGACTCTAATCGATTACCGGGTAGTATATGCAATTACGACCCTTCACCGGTGCGGGACTCTCATCGCCAACCGGAAAGTATATGCAATGCTCAAAACCAGAGTGCAATGCTCATATGTTTAATGCAATACCAACAACAGGGCATAACATATAATATACAATATAAATTCAAAGCTAAGGCGTAATGAGTACGCCCATCGGCAGCTACACACATAAGGAAACACGTGGTAGAAAATCCACGAGGCCAAGTGCCTCCAAAGAAATGGATATAAACACTTACCTCTTCCAAAAGTTGGCATTGCTAATCAACAACCGCTTTATCCTTTGGTTTCATTGCCAAACGATCCCACTCTATTCAATAAGCAGAAAAATATATCAAATTAGGCTAAAGGCTTCATTCCTCACATCTTAGGGCAATCCAGGTAGGAACCTGATACCCTATTCGCATACGCAATACGCAGGCCAGGCCTATGTACAGGGTTTAAAGTCACATAACCAAACCCTAAATAAATTACATTTATAAGTTGCCCATAACTCACTGAGTACGAATATATAATCAATTCCATTATCGGGGTCCATTTGGCCCTTTAAACTATTAATTGAACTTATTAAAATGATGTCTAATATTCCAAATTTTACCGTTAAAACATATTCAAACACACGTAATAAACTCAAATAATATATTAGGATCATTACCTGAATGTTTCAGGGTGAAAATTCTACTTTTTCTCCCCCCTTTTCTCATTTCTTGGCATTTTTCCACTGCGTGTTTTCCATTTTTGGTTTCTCTGTTTCTCGTTCCATTTTGCTCTGTTTCTGTATAGTACCCCACAGCTACCCCAAAAGCTAAGGACCCACCGCCAACTTATTTCTTATTTTCCTTTTTTTTATTTTCTTTTCTTAACGAAAATTAAAATAGTACCCTACGATATTCGAAATAATTCCAACTTTTGCATACCAGTTATACAAAATATATGTAACATACTGGCGAAGGCGGATCTCAAATCGGACTCCCGAAACTCAAGATCCGAATTTAAATGGAAAAGAAGTCAAATTATTTAACTTTCGGTATTTTAGCGGAAACTAGCCGAACAACATCGAAATTCACTTTCGAAAGTTCACAAAAATCACAAATAATCATACGAACCTAACGGCGCTTTTGGATTTCGAATCGGAGTTCATTCGCCAAAACCGAGCTCGAAAATCTCTTTTTAATATTTATCGACAATAAAAACTGAAACCTTCTTCCGATGCCTACCAAACGAGGTCTGATTTAGCTCAAATTTTACAGATAAGTCTCAATGGTCCTTACGAATATTTTAAAATTATCGGCACGCCAATCGGAGTCCTAACTTCCGAAACGACTAACCGAGGTTGTTTCATTCTCCTCCAGTTAAACTCTCGTTCGTCCTCGAACGAGCCTAAGTTTAAAGAAAATTCCGCACAGATAACAAAAGAACTTTCACGACCTTCATAAGCTATTCCATGGACATTACCTCATGATTGCAGAATCAGAATTATAACACGAACACCGAACTCTTGGAATAAAATATATCTGGAATATGATAACATCATTGCCCAACTTATTCGGACTAAGCTGACCCTTTTTTTATCATGAGAGAAGAGTTCTATATTTTCGAAATGAAGATACACGCAACTCTTGATGGGCTAACATGATTCCACCAACGAATCACCTCATCAATATACTTTCGATATAGAACATGTCGATGAAACAAAGAATTAGCTTACGCTTCAGCAACGCCTTAGAGATTGAATATTATGGTTCGGCATCAATTGGAGGAAGACTCCTCCACTTAGAGTGATAAGAATCAAAAACGAAACGCGGAAATAAAGATAAAGAGCGAGACACTACTCGAACTCCCTACGAAGTAACTATGGAGAACTCGTTCCATAATACCCTCGTATCGGTGTCAAGGAGGACCTACACTATGCAACTACCCTCGAGACGACAACGGACTCGCAAGTAGAGTGATCGGGGAGGGGGGTTTGGGGGTCAACTAGAATCCACTAGCAAACTCAAACCAACTCAAAGGGGTTTTCATTCTAAGAGAATCCACTCTTGAACATTGTTTATCAAACATTCATCATCAAAGCTAACTAAGGAATAATTCTAAGCTATGGAGTATTTATAGGCCTCATTTAAGACACAATGAAAGGCCTAAAGTACCCTTAAGTAAGTTCTAAAGACATAAGCCACGTAGGGGCATAATAGAAATTACATAGGCTAAAAACTAGAAAATCCCGCAGCTCTTCACAGCACCAGGCGCTCGGCCTACTTGTACTAGGCGGTCCGCCTACTCTCCACTAGGCCCTCCGCCTCTGCACTAGGCGGACTGAGATCCAGAGAGTGCTCCATAAGTGGGCGGTCCGCCCCTTTGACTAGGCGGTCCGCCTGCTTCCCTGAGCAATTGAAACGCCTCGAAATGTGTCTCTAAGGCTCCTCGTTCCATGGCGTTCCATTGCATAAGCTCTTCCTTGGCCTTGGATGATGTTTTCGGATGGTTGCTCGATTTGGGTCTTATCATCCTCCCCTTCTTGAGAAGATTTCGTCCTCGAAATCAAGGCTTGGTCTCTCATGGCTCTATCAACTCCTCGGGGTGGCCAAGAATCTCCTCCTTTGTCCTTCTTGATCGTCACTTTGATATAGGCTTCTTCCAAGATCTCCTCCGCCTTAGCATGGAGATTAGAACCTACAAGCAACGACAAGCAAAAACAAGCAAGCGTCCTACTTTGGAAGTAGGTTAGTGCAAGAAGTGTGGAAAACACACTCTTGTGATATAACCAAGCATCAATAACAATCATAAATATCAAGTCTCCAACGAGAACCATAAGCACTTGGTTAAAGATCAACATGCACTCAACAAGATAATGAGCAAATAGGTCATGTGGGCATGAAAATGCAAGATCAAGCTATCAAAACCCTCTTGAACCTTAAACTCAAAATCAACATACCAATCAATCCTCAGGTGTGATCAACAAGTGGAGTGGAGTGAGTCAAATAACTCAACCTACAAGTAGGAGCAAGTACTCCACTCCCCTTCTTTAGAGCATACATACTCGCACCAAGGGATTCCTTTTCCCCTCCAATTTCATCACCTAAGCAATCCTTCTCAAGGGACAAGCTCTCAAGGAAGGTATTGATGATGGACTCTTCTTCATCATAACCCCAACAAACAATAGTAGGGTCACTCAAAGAACCATCTACCTCACCCAAATTCTCAATCAAGGGATTGCCTAAGGAATCAAACCCTTCACACCATGGGGGTTCCATTTGACTACTCACCCTAGTTCGATACAAGTCATTACCACTAATGAGGATGCCTTCAAACAATGGATTAGTATAAGCATGCATCTCAATATCATGATTAAGCATAGACAAGTTTTCAAGACTAGGTTCACTTGAGGAGTCATCATAGACAACCTTGTCCAATTCATGCAATTTGGACTCCTTAAGGACAAGACCATCCTCACCACAACACATTGGTCCACCAAATAGAAGCATATCAATTTGGGAATGGTTAACTACCTCATCTCCCCATTTGTCAAAGGTTGGTGGTGTGTCATAGCAAAGGTCACAATCATGGTCAACCGTCAAATCTACACTAGGGAGGGGTTCAATGAACAATGAGCTCATCATGATGTGGCATAGTGCTCCTCCCAACTAGTGTTTCAAACAAACTCAAGTTGACAACTAGACTCTTCACTAGTGGTATACTCACTAGATGCATCAAAACCACCAACTAGTGTTGAGTCATCACAAGACAAGTAGCTAGTAGGCTCATGAAAAGGTGAAGCAACACTTACATTTGTAGTACTTCCTTGATCACTCACAAGGTTTGAAGTGTCATATGCAACTTCCCCTTCATGAAGCTCACATTGAGGCTCCAATTGCTTGTCTTCAAGTGTACCTACATAAGAACTTTCACAAGAAAAGGTAGAAGATAAAGAAGGGTTAGAACAATGGGTGCTCTCACTCTCAATTTTTCCTTCCTCACCTCTCATCTCTCGCAATTTTACCTCATGGTCAAGTGTAGTTTGTGGTGACAATCCTCTCACATCACTCCTCAAATCCTCTCCTTTTCCTCTCTTGGATTGTCACCGGTCACTCCCTCACTTCTCTCTCTTTTCTCTCTCATTTGAAGTGGAGTGACTCTCATTTTCATCATGCAATGGCAAAACAATGAGATTGTTTGCCTCGGGTTCAAGTACCATGGGTGACTTTGCTTTAGCCGCCTCCCTCAACTCCTTCATCCTCTTGTAGTCTTCCCTTACTTTCCTTGGAGTCAAAGGTCTAAGCACATATTTTCTCCCATCTTGCTTGACCGTTATAGGAGTTTGGTCGGGCCATCATGCACTACAAACCTATCATGTTGCCATGGTCTCCCAAACAATAAATGGCATTCTTGCATCGGGACCACGTCAAACACGATCTTATCCTTATAACTCCCAATGCTAAACTCAATCAACTCTTGTTTCACCACTTTAAGTTCACCACACTCGCTTAGCCATTGTAATCGATATGGTTTTGGATGCTTTAGAGTAGGTAACTTCAATTGGGAAATCAAGGTTTGGCTCACGATGTTGGTACAACTCCCCGAATCAACAACCATTGAACATACTTGGCCCATCACTCGGCACCTAGCATGAAAGAGGTTTTCCCTTTGATCATTTTCCTCCTCCTCTTCCATAAAAATGGTACTCAAGCTTCTCCTAACCACCAAGAACATTTGAGGGCCATCATCCTCTTCTACGGCCTCCTCACATTCAACTTCCTCATCCTCCTCTACTTCCTCTTTTTCGGACTCACTTTCTTGTTCATACACCAAATTGCCAACCACAACCATGGTTCGTTTTGTGGAGCATTCTTTAGCAATATGCCCAAAGCCCTTGCACTTATAACATTGAGTAGAAGTAGAAATAGGATTACTCAAACGAGTTTTAGAGGTTCCTTCCAAGAGTGGAGTAGTCTTCTCATAAGGCTTCTTCACTTCTTTGCTAGCACTTGCACTTGGAAAGTTTGCATTTGGAGTCGTCCACTCTTTTGGCTTGCTTGTGGTAGGAGTGTTGTTTTTGGACTTCTCTCCCTTAAGCCATCTCTCGGCTTCAATGGCGGCTTCAAGTAGATCTTGAAGTGAATGATAAGTATGCAATCTCAATTGAGAAGCTATACCATAGCTCAAACCATTCTTGAAGCGGATCATTGCTTGTTCCACACATTCGGTATCCATATCCAATGCCATCCGGATCTTCTCAAATTCATCATGGTACTCATGCACCATTTTGACACCTTGTTTTAGATCATAGAGCTTCTTGAGTTGCTCTTGTCGATACCTTGGAGTTATGTACTTGGTATTCATATGCTCTTTCAATTCATCCAAGTCACATTTAAATGCAAATTCATCCTTCTTCTTGACCTCTTCATAGACTCCCACCAAGTAGAAGCATAGGCCTCAAAGGTAGAAATATCATATGTGCCCTTTCTCTCCTCGGTCATCTCATTGGTATCAAATACCCTCTCCATTTGTAGTACCCAATCAATGTATGCCTCCGGATCACAAGTGCCCTTGAAGGGTGGAAAATTGATCTTGACACTATTGAGGTTGTTTGCTGTCACGTACCCCATAGTTAGGCTCCGGTTGGCCTCCATAGTAGTCATCATGTGCAACATACTCCCTCCTCGCATTTCCTCTAGCATAGCCCATGGGTGGTGGCCCTCGACCTCGGCCCCTACCCCTATCCACATTTCGACCCCAATGCATTTGCCTCCTAGGTTGATAAGGAACATCATACCCATAGGCGTCATCACCATACCCGGCCTCCTCCTCTTCTTGAACTTCATCAATTTGTTCAAGAGGTGGAACATTCCGCACGGGTCTTCAAAGTGTAGCATTTCCTTGGGATTGCCCAAGTCGAGGGGATTGCCCTCTTGTTGGGGATTGCCCAACCCACGCTCTTGTAGAGCTTCAACTTTGCTTTGTTCATACCTCTTGCTTAGCTCAACAAAGTGTCCGGGAGTCATAGGAGTGCTA